>PVKA01006016.1:55781-86547 GCA_004027165.1 Ctenomys sociabilis | reverse complement strand
AAAAAAAAAAAAAAAAAAAAAAAAAAAAAAAAAAAAAAAAAAAAAAAAAAGACAGAAACAAAAACTACACGTTTTGGTATATAGGTCTTGCTCTATCTAGGTCTTTACCATCCAGCAGAAAAGTATAAAAATGAGGTATACAACGTAGGGCCATAATAATAAGTTGAGCTGTAAATGGCTACGGCCAACAAGTTCTTCAGATAACTCACTATTGTACTTGGGAGGCTGAGGCTGGAGAGCTGCTTCAGCCCAGTGATTTGAGGTCAGCCCTGGAAATATAGTGAACCCCCAACAGAAAAACAATGAACACCACACACACACAAACACACACACACACACACGACCAAAAAGGGAAAATGGTAAAAAGTCTAAGTGCCTCATTTCATTGCAATCTTTTGTTGAATTCACTTCTGTTCTATGATTGGGTGATTTGTTCTTCAGTGTTAATATTAGGATACATTTCTTTTCCCTGGAAAAATGTCATTGTGGATTTTCTTCAAGTTGAATCTAAACACTATGATTTTTAAATAACTTGCTTCATCTGTAGCAGTGTTTCTCATGCTAATGTCTGAAGAATATTTTGAGAATTGCTGAAGGGTCAGGTAAATAGAATTCATTTAGTAGAAGCTGTATCTTGTGTGTGTGTGTGTGTGTGTGTGTGTGTGTGTGTGTGCGTGTTTTGTAGTCCAAAGAAAATAGCGTTGATTATTTTTCATGGGGAAAAACATTTCCAAGGAAAACAGAGGAGAAAGCCAGAGTAATTACAAGATAGTAAGATAGTAGGGATATGTATATATATATATATATATATATATATATATATATATATATATATATATATATATTTCAGAGACAGACTACTAGAATAAACAATGTTATATTGTTCAATGTCTTTTTGATTTTTTTTTTTGTGTGTGTGGTTTTCCATTTAAGATTCAAATCTAGGAAGAGAGTGGTTTTTTGGCCCTGTGTGTGCCACCTGCCCTTCCTTTGCCAAGGGGTTGGGACACCTTAGTGTCACCTATACCTCATCTGCTGGGGAAAGGCTTGTTTCCCAAAGCATGGTTTGGGTGCTGTTACCCCGATGGGCGATGGGGTGCCTGGCAGACAACACCAACAGATGTCTACTTCGGCATCTCTCTTTAGTCTTCTGTTTATCTCTCTTCCAGATCATTAACCAAGATGTTAAATAAAACTGGACTTACCCTGGGTGCCACAGGGTCCTCACCAGGCATTCCTCTGCCTCTGTACATTAGCACTGGTAATTGTTCATTTGCCCCTGTGATGGGCTTCACACTCCTGCCAGTTTGCATTTCATGTGAGTAGTAAAATTCCATGAGCTGCTGTATCAGTTTCTTTTTTAGAGTCAGAATGTATTATTTCATTGACTGTGGGCTCCTTGCTACTAATCTTGTAATCCTAACCCAAATAACAATTCAGGTTGGAAGACTGCCACGTGGTCCAAACATCACTTGTCCTAGCCAACTTCTGTTGTGCCTGTGTGGGGATAACCAGGGCACCCTGCTATCTGCCATTCTGGCTAATGAGCTGGAGAGGTAATTTCTATTGCAAATGACCTGCTGAAGTACTTCAGTGCTCTCTGAACTCTTGAGGAAAGATTGAATTAGACACAGGTTGTGTAACCTCAGCATATTTTAGGCTATTCTAATGCAGTGAACACTAGCGGTGCTAATAGCCAACGGGTATGGGGGAATTCACTTGCTGGGCAAGGGCTTTGGCTGTACCATGTCTCCTGAGTCTACACCCAAAACTCTAACAATACTAGGAAATAAGTCCAATTATTATTTTCAGTTTCCTACTGCTGAATCTAAAGCTTCGAGGGAAAACAACTCAGACAACCTCACGTTTACATTTTGTTAACAGACATTTCATATATGGCAAGACCTAGTCTATATACTTTATATAAAAGCAAGTACTGCAGTGTGCTTCAGTTTCTGTGTTGCTCCATGTGCTTTGCCAGTGCTTATCTATCAATTTGTCCACTAGTTGTCCATCTACAGATAAAACCCACAGAGTGCTTGCTGCAGCTTAGGCATGGCTGGCAGCAGGGAGCGCAGAACACGGCTGATTAGAAGCAATGTCTTCTCTGGTCTTTGGTGGATTAAGAGTGCAGAGCAAAGTGCACTTCTGCAAGAGTTATTTTCTATTAAATTTTATATTTTGTCCTATAAACGTATTTAAAATTCTTCTTCCCCATAATTCAATGCTTATTTTAATATAAGAATAGATCCTTAAAAGTAAAGTGGCTCAGGAAAATGTGTGCATTACTAGTTTCTCTTGGTTCACTGAAAAGAAAGCTTTGTGCTGTTACTGTTTTTCTTTTCTCTAAATGAAAATCTTTTCTGTATATGTTTTATATGCTGAGTAAATACTTTGAAGATAATGATACACAGTGTATTCACTATTGTTATTCTCTTATTACTGCTATCAAATTTTGTTCTTATTTTCATGTACAAATACATACCATGATTTTACACACTGCTAGTGCCCTCAGCAATAGGCATATATCATAATTTGTAAAATATGAGAATATATTAGGACCACGGAAGCCATCATAGGTGCTTTGAATAGGAACAGCTTAATACAGGGAATTTGGGGTTTACAACACCTTTGGAAGGATGGGAGAGTAAAGACAAGAAACGTGTAAAGGTTAGGAAGAAGGTGGGAGAGCCGTCACAGTGAAGCAAGTGCGCTATCCCCAGAGGGTGCCTGGGAAAGCCTACTCCTGTCATGCTCTCACGCTCTGGTCTGCTCACACCTACGCCTGGAACAACACTGTGGTGTCACTTTCTCTTCTGCTTTTCCCATCTTGTGCTAGAGAGATTTGTTGGCTTCACAGATCTGGCACACAAGAGAGTGCCTTGAGAGGTGAGAATAGTCATTGACCAACAGTGGCCCACACAATCACGAAGTGACACTTTGTCCTGGGTTAAGGTTAGGGTAGCCCATTTCTTTTTTCCCTGTCTCGATCCTGTGCTTTTAAACTTTCTCCCTGAGGAACTGAAAAGTACCTAGGAATAATGTAGCAGGGGGAAGCATGACAGAATTACAGAAATTTAGTTCTGTTGAATTTATTTTTTACTTCACCTTCCCATTTTTCACCAGCTTGCCTCTGGCTCTTCCAATTGCATCTCCAAGAGGGAGGAGGAGAGCAACCACCAGGCCTTGGGTTGTGATTGAATTCCCCTGGGTTTTTATTATTATTATTATCAGCTGAGCCCTCTATAGAGATAAGCTCTTCAGAAGAGACACAGGGAGGAAAGCCTGACCTGCCTGCAAGGGTTTGTGGCGTGTTCCTTTGTGGCGGTGTGATTGTCCTGCAGTGGGAAAGACAGCGACATGATTCTGCCAGCCCATCTGTACCATGACTGCTCTCATTTTTGATGATTCTGATGAGAACCAAAGAAGGGGGACTGTCTTTCTTTTCACTGTTGGGCTCCCATCAGTCCTCAGAACGGGGAGCCACAGACCCACCTTAGGAAGCTCTTCCCCCTCCTTCCCAGCATACAAGCAAGATCTTGGTGTGTGGACTTATTGGGCTTATTTTGATGCTTCTTCACTCCTTGTAAATGGACATCACCATTTTTCATGAGAAAATCAAAGGAATTACTTTGAAGTGCTGGGTTGTTTTTAAAAAACTGCTTCACATTTTTTTTTGTTGTTGTTGTTACTTTTAGAGTTGTCATTAAACTTGTAAAAAAATATGCCATTCACATCTATCTGGGATTTTTTGATGTCATATAAGTCCATTGTTTCCAAAATAGTAGAGCTGAGCCACATGTGTGTGTCCAGGATTTTCTTTTTTGCGACAGGATCTTGCTATGTAGTTTGGGCTAATCTAGGCTAACTTTGTAGTTCAAGCCTGCTTTGAGTTCTCAGAGATCAACCTGTCTTAGCTTCCTGAGTGCTGGGATTATAGGCTTGCACCCCCATGCCTGGCTAAGGAGCGTTTTGAAAGTTTGAATTTCAGAGACAAATGATTTAAGTTCCATGTCTGACTGTTTCATTGGAGTAATGAGAATCACTAAAAAATACATTTAGCTCTTCATATCTTATTTGCTTTCAAAATAGGTTACATGTAATAAAAATGATGTATTTAAGTAAAAACTTATTTTATTACAATAAAAGACACATCACCATTAATCCCTTTCAAAATATTCCTCCTCACTTTGATTGCACTTATTCTATGGTTCTTATACATTCTGAATAAGTCCTGGGAGTCTTCTTTATGAGTGTCTTTACATGTGCTGTCATGGTTGCCTTGCTGTCCAAAACTGATTCAAAATATTTAACTTTTATGGTCATTTTGATTGGGCAAGACCCAGAAGTTTCACTGTGACAGATCTGGTGAATAAAGTAGATGAATACATCCCATAATGCCTTGCTGACCCTGCCTTTCCTCTGGATGATACTCAGAATCTACAGGCACCACATTTTAAATCACCTGACACACTGATGAGCAGGCCAGAAGCTAGCTTTGCTATGCATCCGACAGCTAGTTCAGTGCCTTTTCTTTTTTCATTGGGTTGCTCTACTTGGTCCAGTTTCTGGGGATCTGAATTCTAATGTTGACATTGCCAGCTGACCAGTATGATGTATTTATTTGGCAAAAATCCACCCACTGGGTCCAAATATCCAACCAGCATGACCTAATTTATCAGAGGTTGGGAGAAAACCCTACAAAAAGATCTGATATTATTTCTAACCTACAGAGCAATCAGAAGGAAAAAGAAACACTTTCGTGTGTAAATTGTGAGCTGGTATTGAATATATAGGTATCACACATATATTTTTTCTGTAAATATCGTCATGTTTTTTGTACTTTGGGGTATTCTTTCTTAAAACTTGATTTCTTAAGCATAACTTAGAATCAATCTTAAGCACTTATAGTATGTCAGAAAAATCCCTAGCTAGTCTATATTTACCTTGTTCATTGCTGTCCCTTCTTTCTTTTTCTATTTCACTGTGGTCTGCTGTACTTTATGGTCCTTTTAAGCCTGACCTTTTCCTCCTTAAATTGTCTTTAAGGCTTTAATCTCTTGTCTTAGTCACAACCCAGACATCCAGCCCTAATGGTCTCCATCCCTTCCACCATTATTGGACATCATTGTTTAGATAGCTGCCTTCCCAGAGCAGTAGTGTATGGTCTTTCTGAGGAAACAGAAAGCATGGTTCACTTAAGTGATGAGTCACTTGAGCTTTACAGAAGAACAGGCAGTCTAGATGAGCAGAATCAGGGGTATTGTTAGTGGGACCTGATATGGAGGTCTCATAATGAGGTGTGACCAAAGAACTGTGATGTGCTTGGACCAGTTGCATGGATTTGGACGAGTCCAGGGAGCCAGGAAGGACTGGAAACACTGGGAGGCTCCCAAATGAAGGCGACACCATTGTTTGAGACAGCTTGCTGGTTCACAGTGTTCCTTCCCTTTTCCTTTCTGTCCCTATCTTCCTATGATCTTTTCTGAAAATCCTTGTCTGGAGATAGAAAGAGTTCTACATCTTCAAATCCCAATTTGAAGGATACTTGGAAAGTATCTTTGTGGCAAGTGTTGCTCCGTTGTCTGTCTTTCCATATATCTTGTGTGTTCTGTATACCTTATGTGTAGTAGTCATTGTATACATTCGTCTCTGCTCGAACTTGAGGCAGCATTGTCTCTGTGCCATTCTAGCACATAGTAAAGACCTGGCAGATGTTTATCAAACGAGAAGCTGAATCTTCCCTTTAATCCCCAACTTTGTCTGACTTGGGCCAAGGTATTTTGATTTGTTTTGCTTTTGTTTATGACATTGGCTGAAGACAATCCATGCAACAAGCTTAACACCCTGGAATAAAGGTTGTAAACTACAGAAGTCTCTTTCCTTTCAAAGGAAAGGATGGTTCTTCTCTTGGGACCAATCTCAGTTTGGCAAAGATGTAATTTGTTTATGATTTCAAACCTAACAAACTTTCTGATTTAAAATGAAAGCTAATTTAATAATCTTTATTGCTTCTTAGAATCTGATCTTGGCAAGATTAACATAAAATATTACAAGTAAGATAATTCATGTGGAACTTTTGACTGGCTGAAATTGAAATGCTAAGTACCTAATCTTTAGCAAGGTCCTCCTGCACCTTGCCCCTTATCTTCAGGCAATGCCAAGGTTTTTAGTTACTGGCCCTCAGTGGAGATACCCTTTGGAGTAATCCCATGGTAGGGGACTGCTAAAAGGAGAGATATGTTTCCAGACTAAAATAAATGGAAGGGAAATGTTGGTTCTACTTGTATTTCAAAAGCAAGTCTTCTAGTTGCCCAAGGACTGAAGGTCACTGAAAATAACCATAAAGTTATATCATTTTCCCGTGTCACCATGCCAGTCTCAGTGGAAATTGCAAGTCCAAGTAGAGATGTCAGTTGTATAATTCAAAGGCTCTGATATCTTGCTTTGCGAGAGTGATTGCTGTTAACACTTCGGCAGTAACTAGAGATGGCTATGAGGCTCTGCTATTCATTACAGTAGCTATTGGTCATATGTATATGTTTATATTTAGATTCATTAAAATTAAATGAATTAAAAAACTAGTTTTTTAGTCACTGAGCAACATTTCAAGTGCTTCACAGCCACATGTGGCTCCTGCATTGGACTCTGCAGCTGCAGTTATAAATTTCTATTGTTGCAGAAACTCTTGTTGGACAGTAGTGCTCCAGGGCATTAGAAGCCTAAGTGTTGCCACTACTGCAAGATACCTGACTCTTCCAGAATGGTCAGGAGCAGTCCCAGGAGGTGCAGTTTAAAATAGAGTGTGAGATCAGCACATACTTTTAGTCTGCTTTGAGTAGGGCTTGGGTGATGCCCATGGGTACAAATGGCACCTTTGAAACATAGTAGAGAGGGAGGAAATGGGTCAGCTTAGACTCATATTGGAATCTAAATATCATGTAATAAACATGCTTCAGAATCTATTTTGATTGCTTTCACTACCATATTTCATTCTCCAAGACAGTGGCCTGGATTTTACAGATTAGAAAGTGAAGGTTTGGAGGAATAAAGTAGCCTATGAAAGATCACACAGAAATAGGTTCAAATTTGGAAACTGGTGTGCCTAAATCTTAAATTCAATCCTCTTCTGGATTTAAGGATGGGGAGCAAGGGGGGGGGGAAAGGACCAATAGTTACAAGTTGTTGGAGTATGGAGCCCTGTTAGTGCTGAATCACCTGCTCGGGGTCTATTGTCAAGAGCTGATCCTGAAGTGGGTTATTGCTCCATGGAAAGCCTAAGTGTTGGCTGCTGACTCTAGAATCAAATATGAAAATCTGATAGTGATTAGATTGTAAGGTGGCATTTTAAACTATTTTTATGTTCAGTCACTTAATGCTCATAACTAACTTATGAGGTATAGCTACTGTTATTATCCCTTGCTTATAGATGAAGGAGCAGAGATTTGGAAGATAAAATTAGAGAAAAGTCAGATTGCCTGTTGTCAGGACAAAATACTTGGCACCTACAGGTTAAAAGGAGGAAAGCTTTAATTTGGTTTATGGTTTTAGAAGTTTTAGTCTATGGTTGGCTGGCTCCAAAGCAGGACACCATAGCAGAAGGCTCTCATGGAACAAAGCCACTCACCACCTGCTGGCCAGGAAGCAGAGCACAGGGAACAGCACCACCAAGAGACACAGCCTTCAAAGGCTCGCACCATGACCCACCTCCTCCAGCTGGGTTGTGCCCGCAAGCAGAAGCTTCATCGGGGAACATCGTTGGTTTCAGCTCTTGATAAGTGTGGCACTACAACAATCTGATCCCTTCTCCAGGAGTCTCTTAGTCAAGGCAAGTCAGTGCTTCGTCTTACCTGGCACATCAGCTAGGTTTATGTACCCAGGAAGTGGTTCCTGAGTTATCTATCTTAGATAGCCTTGGATCTAGCAAGCGATATAAATGCTTAACATCCTTGAATGCTGTACAGTGTAGAATGCAGGAGAGTTAGAACATATACCCAGGCTATTTGTGTTCATAGTGAACAATGGACATGGCTCAGTGAGGAGCAGACTTGATTCAGTGGCAAGTGATGTGTTGCCGGCCAGCAGAGTGGGCAGCTGTTCAGATGAGGCTTTCACAGTACCTCTCTCCACCTCCAGTGTCACAGCTCTGACCTCTTCTTGGCACGGTTACTTCTCAGAAGGGACACTGCTTAGACATTTCTGGAGGCCTTTTGTGGGATAGTATACATGAACTCTCTTCCTATGTCTGTCTTGTGTTGCATGGAAGTTGCTACAGGAAAGATATCAGAGGTGTTAGGTAGAAGATTCTAGGTTTTCAAGCCATGTTTTAATGCTGGCTTTTTTTTATAAGCCCTTTATCTCAGAAAAAGAAAGAGAATTAGTACCTGTGGCTCCAGTGGTTGTTATGATACATGTAGGATCCTCCATCTGGGCCACGTGGCCTCTGGGTACTGAGTTTGTGTCCTACTTACATGGAACCATGACACTCTTGGTTCAGGAGTAAAGCATAGGGCCTGTTTGTTGGGACAGTTTATATGTTCACTTCTGACATAGGTTAGGTGTGATCAGACGAACTGAGGTATGGATTACAGCTCTAGCCAGGAACACCATCAGCCTGCTGCATTCTGAACTCTCCATGTTGGGAAGTACTAAGAGCTGACACTTAAATTGTGATTTACAAATGCTACACATATTGACTTCCTCCAATTTGTTAAGAATATTAAAATTGTTCCTATTTTACAGATGAGTAAACTGAGACTCATAGAAGTCAAGTCACACATATAAAAGTAACTTGATCTGAGCACCTCAAAATCCTAATGCCTTGTTCTTCCTAAACTGAATTTTTCTGGATTCTAGGGGAAGGGAAGCTCAAATTCAAACAGTCAAGGGACAAGGCTTCACCCTGCCCACAAGCACAAAGCCCTGTGCAGGAGGTTTGGTGTATCCATTGCTTTCACAGACCTGGTATATTCTCTGAAACCTCAGTGGTGGTTTCCTGACTGACATGTTAAATGCATAGCCTCAATAGGAGTATTAATTCTTTAGAGTATTGTTTATGCATCATTTCCTCTAAGTGCAAAGCGTTAGAAAAGTAATTCACTTTCCCTCTCACTTCATCTGGCTCTCATTTCCTGTCTTTAACCTCTGCCTGCCTGCTCTCTCTTCTTATTTAATTTTTTTTTTTTTTTGTCTTTTTTTTGAGGCAGGGTCTCACTATGCAGCTCAGGCTGGCCTCGAGCTCACTTTGTAGCTCAGGCTGGTCTCGAACTCACAACAATCCTCCTGCCTCAGCCTCCCGAGTGCTGGGATTACAGGCCTGCACCACCACGCCCGGCTCTGCTCTCTCTTCTGTACTTCTCTTTCTCCTGTTTTTCTGTGCATGGCGAGAGGCCACTTATTCACTGCATACGGCTGTTAAATTTCGCTGGGAGTGAGTGTCGGCCTGGGATGGAGAAGCTAGAGCATGCGCTCCATCCCAATAAGCCCATGCTGGGCGTCCTGGTGGGCAGCGCCCTGCCGTCCATGGCCAGGCGCCATTTCTGGAGGGAGTGAGGGGCGCATCCAGAAGGAGAGCTGGGCTGTGGGCTCCATGGCCCTGGTCAGTTTCAGCCGCTCTCCAGGCACCCCGTGCCCCGCTCTCGGGTGCTGCCTGCCCGTGTGGCAGAGCTCCGCCTACCGAGGTATGGACAGTCAAGCCTGCCGTCTTCCATCTAACAGCTTTGTGTGTGTGTGTGTGTGTGTGTGTGTAATATACAGTGTGAGGAGATAAAAATACAAACAACAAACATAAGAGAAGGCAGAGAAGTAAAGAGCCCGAAGCTCACGGGTGCTGGGATACCTTTCTGTGTGTGTCTGTGGTTTAGCCATCTCCTGCAGGGGTGGACTGACTGCCAGCCTCCCAGGGAAAGCCTTCACGGCCCCTGTCACTTTGAGGGTGCTTGTGCGTGTGTTGGGGCGGAAGGGTATGTCTGAGGTCTAGATTAGGATTTATGGCAATGTGGGGCGTTGTCTTTTCTCCCAGTCATGGGAGACAAGGGACCCCCTGGAAAGCCAGAATTTTGATTTATCGCCAGGGGTGAGCAGGTACTCAAAGAGAATTGTGTGAAGAATAATAAATATTGACACAAATTGCACGGAGGTTGCAGGGGTTAGCTCCTGCTTCCATCTCCGAAGCTTATCTGCTTTCTTTAGCTGTGGTCTCTTGTCACTTAGCGAGCCCCGGCTCCTCCTCACAACCTCTGACAAGGTGTTGATGTCCAGACCATGACATCTGTCCTTTCTTGTGACCAGCCACGCCCCTTCTTTCCCTCCCCCCTGCTGAACAACTTAGGTGATCGTTCATCCATTCATTCTTTTATTTATAAAGGACATCTAATTTTCATCTGAGCTCCTTAGCCCTTATTTAGCTTTTTAAAATTTTTTTCTGTATAATCCTGTATTAAATGTTAGAGACACAGAGTGAATGTTACTCTTCAAAAGAGCTCATTGTCTGTTTGAGGAGACAGAAAAGACAACTTGGTGCTAAGTACCACGGTGAGGATGTGTGTGGGGTCTCACAACGGAACAGAAAGGGGCTGGGGGGAGGGGCAGGCCGGGGAAATGTGGGCAGTCATGGAAAATGCGCTGTAGGTGAAAGTGGTGCGTACACTGGGATTTGATGGCTAAGTAGGCAGGACAGGGCAGGTGTCTCAGTCACTCGCTGGCGTGAGAGCCACAGCATGGAGATGCACACAAGCAAGGCAAGTGTGGGGGCCTTCAAGCACAAGGCAACCCATTTGGCACAAATGGGCTTCTGAGCAGTGGCAGGAGATGAAAGCAAAATTCTACGGAAGACGCAAACCACAGAGATCATTCATGTCATGCTAAGGGTTTTATTCGGACCATATCCTGAGAGCTGCGGCAGTCTGCTGAGGAATCTTTAAACAGAGGAGTGGCACAGCGAGTAAGCATTTCCTGGGAAGTGGTGTCAGGAGAGATGCCTAGAATGGTGGGCACTGGTGGCAGAGTTTATTCAAAGATTGGCAGTCATCCTGGCCAGAAGAGACAGAGGCCTGAGCCGGAGCAGTGGCAGAGAGCAGAGACAGAGAGACCTGAGCAGAGAGCAAGCCATGGACAGGATGGGCCCCACTGCGAGCTTGGTGATAATCGTGCCCATGTGTTTTTCTCATTTCCTAGAAGTGCTGTTCAGTTTTCCACTTGCAGGTAGAACCAAAATATTGTAAAGACTGAGGCTTGTAAATATTCTGGGAAGAAATTTGGGGGTGTTTATGTGGGTCCTACCAGTCTTACAAGACTCTAAGTTCTTCAGGGGAAGGCACACAACCTATTTATCCACTTACAATGTGCAGCGTTCAGCACACCAGGGATACTTAATAAGAACTTGGTAGGAATAAGACCTGAGCCCCAGGAGCATTTGTCAGTAATAGAATAGCCATGTTTGGGAACAGTTTGGTGGTGTTTAAATTTCATAAGCAAAAATCTCAGGTATTTGAACTTTTTGAGCATAATGAAGCCTGTTCCTGAATTATAACAGAAAAATAGCTTCTGCTCTCAAGTTTCCTAAGTAAATGTTTTAGTTGGTTATAATTGAACATTGTTTCTCAACATATAAATTTGTGGCTTAGTAATATCTGACAATCAGTCAGTCTGTCAGCAGAAACTAGAGCTTTTTAGATCCAAGGTTGCCATTTTCGAATTCTCATCTTTTCCCCTTTCCTCTATGTGTATAAATCAGAATCGTTGCTATCAGTGTGGGCATCATTTGTAGCAACCTTTTCTGTCTTCTATTTGCATCCTGGTCACACTTGTATTTAGCAAGGTATTTGTCTATACCTTAAGGCCTTTTTTTGTTTTTCTTCCTAAATCTTTCTAGTCCGTGTCCCCATCTCAGGACAGGCAAAGTGTCAGCTGTCAGACTGCCGGATGTGATGTGTTTTTACAGAGCAGTAGTGCTGAGCACCAGAGCGTGCTGTCGCTGGCTGGGTTGTTATGATCCATCCACTTGGTATCTTCTCCTCGGACTTAGGTGAGTCTAGCCAGCAAGTGTCTCTGGACCCAAGCACAAACTGCATCACTGCCTGCCCTCTCCCCAAGTTGAGGTCTGAGCCACTAGGACACATGCCGTATTTCTTGTAGCGCTCACCTAAGGATACCACTTCTATTAACCATTTCCAATGGAGTTTTATTTCCCTGGGGGGAATCCAGGCAGTCTTTATTAAAATGAGTAGTGTTCCGTTTAATCTATTTTAGTTATTCTCAGAGAAAGTCTTGGGTACCCATATGGATTTCTATACATATAAGTATTAAATCAACTTTAAATGAATCCTTAATTAATATAGCCTGGCTATATTAATTGGAATTGGAGATATACACTGTCACTTTGTGTGTTTTAAAAAGTCACCCACAGACTGAAGATGCTGATGAGCTTGAGGAAGACAGAAGGGGAGGTGGAAAGATAGGTATGTCGTGTGTTTTGGAGACTGCCCTCATCACAGAGTGTGGGCCGGGTGCTGATGGTGCTCGGCATGCTGGGACCACAGCTCTTCAGGCTCCTGCTCCTCATCACTCCTACTTTGCAGGCTGTTCTAGGTGCCATTAAAGTGCTCCTCTCTTGTGGAGCAGTGCGGCAGTGGGCCGCATGGTGCACTCATTGGACCACTTTGGAATATGCTTTCTTCAATTCTAAGCAATCACTGAATACACTAGGGTGCATTTTGTGAAGTTTTAAGCAAGCGATGATGACGTGAAGCAAGTCATAGAGACAAACTGCTAAGAGAAACACTTTCTTTAACTTAGACAACAGGTTTAGGACAGGACATGACAGTTCTTCAAGCATTTGAAATGATGCCAGAGGGGAAAGGATCACAGCTGCTTCCTGCCATCCTGAAGAGCAGAATTAGGTGCGAGGTAAAGGGTGTCAGCGTTTAGGACTTCAGAGCATGAAGGTGAAACACTTCTGCATTGGGATCAAGCTTCTGGAGTTACAACCTGCCATCTGTCAGTTACTAGCCAATCAGGTAGGGTATACTTTTCTGAACCCTTCCAATCCTTAGTTTTCTTATCTGCAAGATGGGGATAATATTAATAATTGTGAATTATTATGGTTATCTATTGGCATAAAGCCAGTCAGGGCTTAGCACAATTCACACCGTGATAATGCTGGCAGTTATTAGCAAGCTCCAGATAGTGTATGTGTTTAGTAACGGTTTTCAGGATTTGCTATGATAACCAAGTGAGCGGTGAGGTGCCTTTCTCCTCACAGTGTCGAGTCGTTTGGAATATTTATGTATGACTTTCTTATTTCCTCCACTAGGATGGGGAAGTTTCGTGAAAGCCCAGGATGAAAGATTTAGCTTTCAGAGTTATTAAATGGTAGAAATATTTTTATGCTGTAAAAGCAAAAGAAGTTATACAGTTCAGAACATTCAAAGTTTAAAATCACTGGAGCATTGGGTAGGATGGGGTAGGCTACCATGCTGACTCAGTGAGAAACTGAATTAGGAATTTTTTCAAAGTGCTGGAATATTATCTCAGTATTTTAAAATATTATACTCTTCTACAATAATGACATTCATGGACAGAAATATATTAAATGCAATTCATATACATTCTTCAAGAGGATGAATTATTTTATGCTGAATTTAAGAAACATTGAAATATGTAAAGAATACTTTTCAATGTCTTGTATCTTGGTTTATAAATTTTAAAAGAAGATGAGGTGTAATAAATACAGGAAGGAATACAGATCTCCAGTGTGCAGATCAGTGAATTTCTTTTTCTTTCTTTTGTTTTTTTTGGCAGAACTGGGGATTGAACTCAGGCCCTTGTGCTTGCCAGGGAAGTGCTTATTCCACAGAGCCATCTCCCTGTGAATTTCTGTACATATACAAGCCCAAGTAATCATACAGATAGGGATGCAGAACATTTTCTAAGTGGAAACACAACCTTTCCACCTCACACTATCCCCTGCATTATAGAACCACTGTGCAGGCTTCCCATAGCTGTGAACAAGTTTTGTCTGCTCGTGGGCTTTGTATAAAGGGAGCCAAGCAATAATTCTGTCGTGTGCAGCAGCTTTCGCTTAGCATGTTGTCTGTGAGATTATTGCACATGATTAGTTTATGCAAAAAGCTTCTTATTTCTAAATGATTTTCTATTTAGGATACATGGCTTTATTACAGATAAATCCTTGGTAGAAATGCCAGACCAGGGAGAATCTTATACAATTTGGGTCCATGTTCTTGGCCTTATGATGAAGTCTGTGACACAAAAGATGTCAAATAACTTGCACCATTAGCTAGTAGCTAACATGATGTGCTTGCTATATTTTCCATTGCAAATATTATGCTTAGAGAGAGTCATGCATATAGTGTTTGAATTATATGTAGGAAGTATGAGTTATTTAAAATTACAAATTGCCATGATACAAGCTAATCTTGTTCATGTTGGACTGGTTTCTTGCATTCTTGTATTCATCTTTTGACAAAGACATTATTAGAAGAGTTTGTTCTGATTGACCAGATACAGAAATTATTGTTCTCATGCCCATTCACAAGTCCTAAAACCACGTATACAACAGCATGCAATGATTTTAACTGACTGAATTATTTTACTTGCTCTTTCCCTCTCTCCCTCTGTCATCTGCTTAAGCACACAGATACCACTCACAACAGGCTGTGGAAGAACTAATTTTTCCCAGGACCCAAACATTTGTCTCTACGTCATCAAGAAGATATTGTCTTTCCATAACCTGTTGTTTTTGAAACTCAAAAGAACTTGTCCTTGTAATTAATTGAATGCAGCTTGGGAGGAGATAAAAGAATACTCCTGTCACCAGTCCTCTTTAGACTTTGACACTGAAAGGCAGGGATTAAGGGCACAGCTGTCCATGGATTAGTGCAGTTTTGTTCTTAGGAGGCCAGGTACAACATGGAATATATTAAGTAATTTAAGTGAAAAAGGCAGTGTCATTTCTGGCAATATTGCAGTGTGATTATTTAGCCCAATTCTCTGGTAAAAACAAATTAAAATACTGGATAAAAGGGTGTCATATTAAAAGCAATTAATTGCCCTAAGGAAAAGAATTATAAAGCTGAAATCTAGGGAGAGGAAAAGCATTGTGGGCTCCACTTACTCAGTGGTTCGAGACAGAGCTGCACTGTTTAGGCAGACACAGCGACCAGGGTTCAATTCCCAGCCTGCCCTGTGGGCCCCGCCCCCAGGGCACACTGAGACAGCGAATCAGATGGGGCAAGGTGGTGCACACCTGTAATCCCAGCACTTGGGAGGCTGAAAACAGGAGAATCAGTATGAGTCCAATCTACCTAGTGAGACCCTGAATACCGTGTAGGCCCTGTCCTAAATGCAGAAAAAAAAAAAAAAAAAAAAAAAAAAGGTAAAAGAAATAGCTGCAGTTTTGATGACCTGGCTGAGGGGACAAAACCAAAGCATGGAACTCAGCCTTGGTGGGGAACCTAGAGAACCTTCTGCCCCTTCATATTCAGTCAGAATCTCAAGAGAAGTAAACTGTGGTCACTTCCCCAGGCAGTTCTATGGAGAGGCACCTTGAGACTGAGCAGAAGGGGACTGAGAGGGAAGTGAGAAAAAACCTATCCCTGGCAAATTCTAACAGCTGGTTCCCTACTCATTGAAATACTTGCCACCTGTACTGCAGCAGAAGACGGGGAAGAACTGAGCAGTGGTTCATTGGCGGCACTTGTGCATTAGTGGTTCTGCTAAGTGCCTAGCAGAAGCAAAGCGAGAGCTTCGTAGGAGGAAGACACCTTCCTCCTGAACGGCTGGAACCGCCTCTCATTCTTAAGGGTTGCAAGCAGTCAGCATTGAGTCCACCAGAGATAATACTCACAGCACAAAACCAGCAATCAGAAGAAATGACAACGGCAGAGGCAGACAAGCAGATGCTTCAGGCTTTGGAGTCATCAGGCACAAGTTGTGAAACAACTCTTCTTACCATACTCAACAAAATAAAAGAGAAGCTCAAAAGGATCTCCAGGAACTAGGAAGGAAAAACACTATTCTAAGTATTTTAAATTTTGCCTCTTAAATAAATTTAAATTAAATATAACATGATATTACAGCACAAGACCAACTAAATAAACGTAAAAGATTATTATTATACCCTTCTTTCCCTTGGGAGGTATATGCATTTTAGATTAGATAATACTAGTAGCAAACTTGAAAATGTGTAATATCAAAACCAATAGTTGGATGGGATAAATGTAAAATACTAATAATTATTATAGAAAATTTAAAAATACTCTTGTCAGTCACCAATAAAACAGGCCAACAAATACTGACGGAGATATAGAAAATTTAATGAATATTATGAAGAAATAACATGGAGACATAAACAAAAACATAAAAATTCCTAAATACATTTTTCAAGCATATATGAAACATTTGAGAAATTAACCACATAAATCAGAATTTATACTACATCTCAGTAAATTTCAAAGGAAAAAAATCAAGGTTAAAGAAAAGACATTTTTTTGGTTGCAGTACACTGAAGTTAGAAATAAAAAAAATTATTAGAAAATCTTGTATACTTCGGTTATGTAACTTATATGTTAAAAATAGTTTTTTTTTAACTGAACAGTAACTCAAAGAGTATGGTTACTATATGTAAAATTCTGATAAAATAGTCCTTTATGCTCTTTATAGCTTATAATTAAAAAAAAAAATCTAAAAATTAGCAAGTTAGCTATCATAAGATTAGGAGGGAAATAACATAAAAATGCCCAAAAATTGAAGCACGAGTACAGAAATTAATTGATAGTAAACTCACAGCATGAAGTACTTATAAATATCTAAGCACTTTTTTGGATAATGTTATGGTTGGTGTTATGGTTGGTCCCCACAGCCTCATGCAGTTTTAGATGTGTTTTTTTTTTCACAGGTGGCTGAATCTAGACTGTATGATTATTCATGGTTCAATGCTAGGACTAAGGGTGCTGGGATTGAGGGTGTGTGACTGTTTGGCTCGCACCACCCTAATCATGGTAACTCTGGATCCGGTACTAGGGGGAGGAGAGTTGTCTGTATCCCCTTTTTCCACTGGGGACAAATGGACAGCTTTTGCTGTCTTTTACTGAGATAAAGGTTGCTTCCCTGACATGAGCTACCCTGCCTTGGAGTCAGCCCATTACAGACTGAAACCTCCCCAATCTGTAAGCTAAATGATCCCTTTTCCCCCTCTAACTTTGGGTGCTGCGCATTTTGCCCCAGTAAGAAGAGAATAACTAAAATAAATAAAAATGAAGAATAAAACAGTTGCCAACTTCTGACAAGTATGGCCGACAAAATGAGATGTGAAGCATAGAAGTTGTAAGCAATAAAAAGGAGATTATAATTATTAGTATCACATGAAATAAGAAGACAAATTACAAAATTTTATACTGATGAATGAAAAATTTAGTTGAAATAGAAAAATTATTGGGAAATATGATTTATAAATACTGATTCATAAATACATTGAAAGGACAAAGATTATGATCATTAGAGTAATCAATTGGTAGCAGGAAAAAACTTCCTTTGATAGAAGGAATAGACTTAAATGGTTGCATAGATGTTTGACAACCATTAAGAGAAAGACAAATTTAAGTCTTATACAGACTATTTCATAAAATAAAAAGGGATGATAATCTCTTAAGATTTGTATTTCGTTTTGTTCTGCTTCTTTAAAGAGTTTAAATCATATCAGTACCAAAACTTAGCAGAGCACTATTAGGAAGATAAATTACAGGCCAATCTACTTCACAAATATGGATATAAAAACTCTTATGAAAATGTCCTAGCAAGTCAGATGTAACCATCTTTTTTTTTAAATTTTTATTTTATTGAGAAACAAATAGCAATAAGACAGTTTCAAAGCTGATTAATAGGACAGTTTCAATAGTTAATACCTTGTACATTGTTATCTTCTTAGTGGTCATCCATATTACAAGATACAGACAGGATATCCTGTCCAAACACTGTTAGTACAAATCTTTCTTCTAAATGATTTAAGTGAAAGTAGGTATGTATCTATCCTAACTATACTGATACAGAATGGACCTTCCTTTGTATCCCCTTTTATTGTTTAGTCCTGTCAGATATGGGTATTCCATTGGCATCTAAGTACTATAGGTATGTGAATTCAGCAAAACAATCCAACACAGTCCAGCAATCCACAGTAGTAGTAGGTTATCCACAGAAGTTGTTGACTTGAGTCTTTCACAGCCCAGCATATTATTGTGGCTTCACTTTATATATCTCATTTTTATACTTCTCCGCTGGATGGCCAAGACCAAGATAAAGCAAGACCTATACAACAAGAAATGTATCCCCTGTATCTGACAAGGTCAGTCAAGTCCCCTTAGGATTTATCCAGAAACCTTTTACTGCACTTTGCAGATCCTTTGTCAGTGTCAGCCATGTGGGTGAGTCATGGCCATTGCTTGACCAATTTGCTCTCTGCAAAAGCCTGAGAGAATGTTTTCTCTCCAGGTGATTCTCCTTAGGCACACTCTACATCATAGATCACATTGCTCTGTGGCCTCATAGTCTTGATCAGAAAATTTGGGACACAACTGAGTTCCATGATGTTACAGTATAGGTTCTCCTATGTCCTGAGTCTTCACTGACCTTGAAAGGCTAGGATCAAAATGTTGGCTGTCCTTTTGCAGCCTATTTCTCTAATTTTTGGTCTGCAAACTTAGGTTGTTAACTCTCCAGAAGAATAGCTTATTATTACACTACAACACATGCAGTTAGCTATGACTTCACTATCTGTCGAATATCGTACATCTTAGGCATAGCATGGAACAGGTATTTTCCATCAAGCACTGATATCTTAAACTTTAAGTCCCTACAGAATATAGAGATAAAAATTTAAAAAATGAAAAATATTTAAAGAATATGAATAAACACTTACATATTTTTACACAGAAATTTAGAAATCTGACCAAATACAGCATTGTAGCAGGATAGTCCTGTGACATTATTTTTCCTTCTGTCTTTTTTTTTTTCATTTATTACCCACTTTTAAAAAAAAAGTAAACAAACGTTTGCTTGAGAGACAGTATGGTAATAATTGGTATGTAGATGTGACAGTCTTTGAAATCACTTATCTATCATAACCAAATATTTCCCTAGGAATACAAAGTTGATTTAACATTTTTAAATCAATTAGAATAATTAATTCATTACATTAACAGATTAAAAGAGAAAAATCACTTTATTTTAATAGATGCCCAGTGTATTTGAAATTTAATGTCCATTTATGATGATAAATTCTTACTTCATAATCCAGAGGGGTATTTTTTGTTCTGATAGACTAGCTATAAAAATTACACATGACAGTGTATTGTGGTATGTGGAAGGCACTGAGAAGACAAGACACATGTGATGCGCTGTGTGCAGAACCCGGTGCTTTGGGAGAGTTCGGCCAGAGGATGGCAGGCTCAAGGCCAGCCTAAGCAGTTTAGTGATTGTCAAAATTAATAACACTAAAGGAACTAGGAGAGGGGAGAGGGGAAAGGAAGAAAAGGAAAAGGGGAAAAAAGGCAAGCTATCTATACTATTGGTGTCTCCTAATTCACTGGCAAGGAGGGTTCCTGCTAATATCAATTGGAGATATTTTTGTCCATATCTTGTATTGTGAAAAACTACTTTGAAGATGATGATCTACAGTGTGTTTACTGTTGTTGTTATCCTCTTACTTTGTTATGAAATTCTGTTTTACCTTTTCCTCTCTCTGTCTCTGTCTCTGTCTCTGTCTCTGTCTCTGTCTCTGTCTCTCTCTCTCTCTCTCTCTCTCTCTCTCTCTCGTATTTTTAGAGAAGGGTCTACAGGGTGTTTAAGGTCTCATTACTAGATAGGACTCATAGTGATCACCTGTAATGCCTAGAGCTGGGATTACAGGCTTGCGCCACTACATCTAGTCTCAATTGCCATCTCACTGTGCCCCAGGGGCAGGGCCGGCACTGCAGCCCCAGGCATCAAACCCCTGGCCTCTGGACCTGCTTGCAGGTGCTTTAATCTGCTGAGCTATTTGCCCACCCTTTACCTTTTTTTTAAAATTAAAAAAAATACTAAGTGGCTGGCAGTGTAGCCCACTGAGAAAGTCTTCCCTTCAATTCCCACTCCTGGAAAAAATAAAACAAAGATGTGCTACATTTTCACTTTTATTTAGTGTCACATAGTAGCAAGGCAAGAATTAAAACAAAAAAGGAATAAACAATGCAGATACACAAATGTATCTCAAAAGCACAGAGAATAAGTTGAAACATAAAATAAACAGAAGGATATATAGACTCTATTCCCATATTAAAAGACCATGTTTTAAAGCTCTAAATTCCCCTCATCGTATGTAGGGGGATTAAATTTAATCCAAAATAAAAATCTAAAGTTTTGGGGAAGAATTGCAAATACATTCTGTAATTTACTTGGAAGACCAAATAACTAATTAGTCTTGTCCCTCTTAAAGTGGAAGACTGAGGTGGAGAACCCCTCCCAGGCTTCAAGGCTGATTTCAAAACCATGGGTATTTAACAAGTGTATTCTAATCTACCAGTGACATGAGATACAAACTTCTGAAACAGATCCCATTTTGTAGATACTTGATAAATGACCCAAGTACAAGCTGTTTGCTGAGGCAGAAACGCTCTTATTAATCATTAGTGCTATAAAGATTGGGTACTTGTCTACCCACAAGGAACTAGGTTCTTTACAGCATATACAAAAATAAAGTTCAGAGAGCCACAAAATGTAAATGTGAAAGGTAAAATCACTCATAAAAATCTAAAGGATTTTCACAAAATCCAATTCACAAAAATTGGAGTTGGAAAAATGTTTTATATAAAATGTTGCTAATTGTAAAGGATAAGTTTGATACCTTTATTGCCATTAAACTTAAGACCTTTTGCTTATCAAATCATACTATAAAGATAATGGAAAGACAGATCACAGGGTGGGAAAATGTATTTGCTAGATATAGAACTGACAAAAGACCCATGCAGTGTTGTTCTGTTCAGTAGAGTAGCCGGTAGCTACATGTGGCTATTTAAGTTTAAATAAATTTAACTTTTAAAAAAAGTGGATCTTTCCCCTCATTACCTGTGTTCAAAGTGCTTAAAAGCCATTTGTGGCTACTTGCTAGCATACTGCATAACACTGATTTAGATTTTAAGAAGAACGTGTAAGTGCTGCATATTTATATCCACGTAATGTAACAATAATTTATAAAATAACACATATTCTTGCATGATTACTAAGAGTAAAGAAGATGCTCAGGAATAAAATAGTCAAATAGACCCCTCCAAGGAGAGGATATTCACTTGGCCAATAAATATAAGAAGATATTCAGTCCCATTAGGAAGCAGAGACATGTAAATTATTTCCTTTTATTTTCTTTCTGTATTTAGGGCAGGATCTACAGGGTGTTCAGGGTCTCACTACTAGATCAGACTTGTAGTGATTCTCCTGTTTTTAGCCTTCCAAGTGCTGAGATTACAGGCATGCACGACCATGCTCAGTCTTAATCTCCTTCTCAATGTACCCCAGGGGTGGGGCCAGCATGGCACTTTGGGGATTGATGATTGATTAAATTTTTTTATAACTTGGTATGATAACAAGTGTTGGGCTGGCCAAATAGCTCAGTGGATTAAAGCGCCTGCAAGCAAGCTCAGGGGCCTAGGGTTCTACTTCCAGTGCTGCTGTGCCAGCCCTGCCCCTGGGGTGCGCTGAGACAGAAATTGAGACTGGGAATGGTGGAGATGCCTGTAACCCCAGCTCTTGGGAGGCTGTAAACAGGAGAATCACTATAGGTCTGATCTAGTAGTGAGTCCCTGAACACTCTGTAGACCCTTAGCTAAAATACAGAAGAAAAAAAAAGTGTTGGTGAAATTGTAGAATTAAAAAAAAAAGACTTCTATACTGCTTGTGGAAACATAACTGGCTCAATTTTGGGAAAATACTAGGATTATCTACTACATTTGAATCTTAGAGAAACTCATTTTTCATTGTACTCGGGTTATTAAATAAGAATTGAGGTAACAAACTGGAATCTATCAAAAGGTCTTATCTGCCTTTCAATATATATTAAGAAATTGAAGGACAATTGTGGAATGGAACAATTTATATCAATTAAGGTAACTAAGCCATAGTTGTGTTTAACACCATGACCCAATCTCACCGGGAAAGAAGAGGTGAAATAATACAAATAGTGTATTCATGTGACATTATAAAACAAAGAATGAAATATACTATTCAGCAATGTGATATTAGCTGTGTCATTATAAATAAAAGTAAGAAAATTATTATAATATTCCTTAGGATTATTGAAGCCAGCATGGACTGATAAGGTATACCCTCTGAAATCCTAGGAATAGTATGTACATATCCTTTTGGGGAGTTGGTGGGAAATAAGGCTGGTACCTGGCTTAGGGATTGTCTTAATCACTTTGTTGTCACTGGAACAAAATACCCAGTGCCCACAATTTAAAGGAGAGGTTTACTTTAGCTTGAGGCTCTTAGAAGATTCAATTCATAATTGATTGGCATGGCACAAGGGCCAGGGACAGGAAACCTATTCACATCTTGGTGGTCAGGAAGCAGAAAGAGAAGGATGAGCTGAGTGTGGAGAGAGAACTTCTGGGTCAAAGCCCAGTGAGCTGCCTCTTGTGACCAGGTGCTGCTCTCAGCCCCTCCCAGTCTCCTAATGGTGTACTCAGCTATGG
Source organism: Ctenomys sociabilis (assembly GCA_004027165.1). Lineage (NCBI taxonomy): Eukaryota > Metazoa > Chordata > Mammalia > Rodentia > Ctenomyidae > Ctenomys > Ctenomys sociabilis. The sequence goes on along the minus strand of PVKA01006016.1, from coordinate 63,811 downwards.
GTGAGTGGTGTCTCTATGATCTATGCACCTTCCACACGCATGCGCATTTAGGGAGTTCTTTTAGATCTAATCATATGAAGGATATATAGTGAGATCTTCACATACTTGAAGAGGATCATGACATTGTTCTTCAATTAAGAAAAAATCTCGTTACTTACTTTGTCTTCCACAAATGATATCTGTGGGTTCTTGTAGGAAAGCATAGCCATAGCTATATCTCCTTAGAAGGGTTTTGGCGTCAGATAACATAAGAAAAGTTTTCAACATCTTAGTATGGCAATTTCTGTTTATGCCTCCTAACAGAAGGTGGGTAATCAGCAATTTCTCCTTCGGCTTATTTAATTACAGATGAATCATTTGGCTTAACTTATCATTTTGACATATGAAATAATTGAATGTAATATTCATGGATTCCTTAATGTGTGTATGGCACTTCTAACTGCTATGCTATATGCTTGGCCGAAATTCTTGGGGCAAAACAAGACACCCCTGGACATTCCAGCCTGCTTTCATTCACATTGGTATTGGACATGTCTTTGATTGCTGTGTCACCACTCTGCAACTTTACACTGACCCACTAACTTTTGCCAGATCATGGTGTCTTGCTTTATTTCTATTGAACAATACAAAGTGTTGTTTCTCTCTCTCTTTTTAGCACTGTTTTACAGGTTGAAGGAAAGCTCTTCTTCTCTTTTTTCTTTTTTCCAGAACCAGGGATAGAAAGCTACTTTAGAAAGATTTATTTTGCATTGAATGGATAAGACCATGAATAAGCTAATCTTCTAGGTCATTTTGATTAATGTGGTCTGGACTTTAGCGTCCAAGTCCTTTTTTTTTCAAGAAAGGATCTACAGGGTGTTCAGGGTCTCACTACTAGATTGGATTGGACTGCTAGTGATCTGCCTGTTTACAGCCTCCCAAGAGCAGGGATTACAGGCATGCACCACCACACCCAGTCTCAATGCTGTCTCAGTACTCCCCAGGGCAGGCCTGGGGATTGAACCCCCAGCCCCTGTGCCTGCCTGTAGGTACTTTAATCTGATGAGCTCTTTGACTGTCCCTCCAAGTCTTTTTAAATGTATTTTGAGTTCAGTCTCTATTAGGTTTGGACTTTGTCTCCATTTTCTAAACTAGTGTATCCTGAAGCAAATTATTGGCTTTTCTGAATTTGAAAATTTCTTATCTGAAGAAATGGGAAATGTAATTCTTACATAATGCAAGTACTGTGTCCAATAGAACACTAATGCTCAGAAAGTGGTTATGGTAGTAATAGTAGCAATAACAGCAGTAGTAGTTGTTATTCTCATTATTTGCCAGGGGAATATTTTAGAAAATGTGAAAGACAACCAAGGAAGAATGAAATCTGTGCTCTGCCTCTTTCTTCCCCCCACATCCATCAGGAAGGATGATCTGGCCACATAATGGCACTAGAATGGCAAGCAAGGGATGTGCTCCACTTCAAGGGTTAAAACACCAAGTTGGGAACTAGGCAAGCCTGGGTGCAACTCCTTCCTCTCCCATTTATTAATGACATGATCTTTAACAAGTAACTTAATATTCCTGATAATCCTTTGATTATTATATGCATAAAAGCAATAATGTGGAAAAATCCCTCTGTGCCAGTGTCAATTCGAATGGGTCCCATTTAAAGCTTATGTATTTGCAAAATCAATCCTTTAAAAGAGAAACTCAGGCTAGGGATCTAGCTCACTGGCATGAACACTTGCTTCCTAAGTGCAAGGTCCTGAGTTCGATCCCTGGTACCAAAAATAAATCAATAAATCAATAATTCAATAAATGAATAACTCAAGGCTTTTATAGGCAAATGGATGCAACTAGAGGCTAAGTTCATAAGTAAAATAAACCAGATCTACATGTGTAAACATCATATTGTCTCTCTAGTGTAAGATCCTTAAAGAATAAATACATTCAAAAGGTATAATAGAAAAGGAAAGAAACTGTTCAAAGGAAAGGAGCAATTGGATGAGGGAAAGGAGAATAAAAAGCAGGAAGAAAGGGAAAAATAAATATGTATCTATACAGGAGAGTTTTGATAATTTTTTCTTTTTTCTCTTGGTGGTATCAGGGATGAAACTCAGGACCTTATGCTTGCTGGGCAAGCCCTTATTCCCCTTAGCTTGGACAATGGTACTGCTGATTTCTACTGGCCTATGGAAATTAGAACAGTTAATGCTTAATTTTTTTCTCTTCCTTAAATATTTTGACCAATTTTGTATGCCTATATCTGACTCCGAACAAGTAATTTGAAACAACAATATGCAATATGACAACCCTTGTTGAATTCCATTTTGTTCATTGAAACTCTGTATTGTTTCTAATGCTTTTTCTTTCACTATTTTTTCTCTTTAAAAAAATAAAAGATTAAAAAGGCAGAGAAAAAGAAAAACACTCAATCAGTGCGTGTTATTACTACTTTTTCCATCTCTCTTTTTTATTTGTTAGAAACAAGCCTTGTTGGTAGAACCAATGCTGGTTTTGGTGCCCTTTATCATAAAGATGGCCGTGGGAGGTGGCACTTAGGATAGGTGGTATTAAGGACCAACTTATTCAGATGATCTGATCCCATGACATAATTCCCAATAAAACTAAATAATCAATTCATATTTATAGTTTTGTAATTTTCCTAACAAAATGTGCTTTTATTGTATTTTTATTGTCTCTTTATCATCTATCTAAATACCATCTATTTATCTATCAGCTCTTTCTGTTTCATTAATGCAATTTTTAAAAGAGGTATTTGACCACTCATGCACCATTATTCCTGGAAAGGCCCTTTAAGATTATCTAATACAATATCTGTGCTTTCCAGTCAGAGAACCCAAAGTTCAAAGAGTATCTCACTTGAGATCACATAGTTATGTACTTCCTAGGGTCAAAGAGCTCTGGATTCTATGAGCCCATATTTTTGATTTTTTGGTTTTTGTTTTGTGGCACTGGGGATTGAACTCAGGTCTTTGCGTGTGCCAGGCAAGCACTTATTCTACTGAGCTATCTTCCTGGCCCCTCATATTTTCTGTAATGTACAGAATATAAGCAGCTTCAGTAGGTCTTCCTTGCAAAGTGTCAAATAATGGGATTACTGTATTAATTATTAATGTAATTAATCTTGTTAAATATTAGAGATGAAGGAGTTTCTTAGTTGATCATTTCCTTCTTTATTACACACTAGCATTTTCCTTTCCTGTGCCTGCCCATCGGGAGCTTTGATTCTACCAAGACAACAGGAATGGGTCTTAGTTTTAGAGTATGCTAGCACAGGCCAGGTGATCAATCCAGACACGTCCTGCAGGACGCTCTCATCACACTGAAGTCATGGTTTTCCTGCACGTGAGAGGCACAACTGCAACTGACTAAAGTGAGAAATTGAGAAACTTGGTGAGAAACTTTTTTTTTAAACACATCACACTTCCCCCTAATTCTTGTCCATTTTTTAGAGAATTGTGGGGAGCAGGGAAGTCAGAGAAATGGCTCTTCCTTTTTAGGGCCATCAAAGGGGTGAAAGAAGAGGAAATTTACATATTTTAGGTAAGTGACATTTTCATCACATGACCATTACCATAACTAGTATCTATTATGGGGCAAATATTGCAGGCAACTTTCTGTGTACATTGCTTGCATCGTCTCATTTAATTCTGACATGGTATCTGCAAGGTAGGTATGATTATTTCCATTTCACAGAAATAGGCTGCGGTTCAGAAAGTTCAAACTGCTCACTCCACGTCACCCTGCTGGTAGTGCATGGGCACTATCAGCTCTCCTTGCTAGTGAATTATGTTGTCTGTGTGTTCATGTGCATGATGTTAACTTGCTTATGAAGTGACAATTGCCTTTATGTTTTTAAAAATCCAAAGATTCTAGCCACCCTAATATATTTTTTGTTTGTACTTTTTATTATTATTTTTAAAGAATACAAAGTAGTGGTAGAAGAAAACAGCATTTTGCATGACACAAGATTTCACTGAACAAAGTAATAGGAATCCAACAATGGTTGCTGTATTACATGATGCTATGTGCAAATTAGTTTTTCACATATAAACTTATATAAACGTTTAAACTTATATAAACATATAAACTTATATAAAAGTTTTGTTTAAAAAACATAATAACTAAGAAGTTATAAGAAATTCAAGAGAGGAAAACAGAGTAAAATCAAAAATTGTAAGCATTAACTGCTCTGTTCTTTTTTTATATTCATATAATTAGAATCCTCAAAGTAGAAAGAAGTAGGCAACAGATATTTAAAGATTTAAAATTTCTGAATTTAGTTCAACTTCAAATGCCAAATTTCCAAGAAAAACGAACCTTTTGCGTAAGAAATTTAAATAAAATCATACCAAGATACACAAAAATTAAATTGTCCAAAACTTATTATAAAGAAAAAAGTGATTAAAGCATATACATAAAAATATTAGCTATGGAAGAACAAAATTAAATAGCATCTTATTCCACACTAGAAAGAAAAAAAGGACCAAGTGTAAGAAACTAGACTAATTAAAGGACTGAAAGAAAAAAAAAAAACTATCCTCTTTGAATTTTATACTTAGCACACATACCTGTGAAAACTAAAAGTAAAATATTTTCTAGTTATACAAACTTGAAATATTCTAATACCTCCAGACATAGCATATAGGAAATAACAAAGAGCATAATTCAAAAGGCAAGAGAAGTTGCAGTATGCTCCTGGACGAACAATAAAGAACTCTCAAAGTGATAGGTATGCAGGACTATATAAATATATTAGATGAAAAAAAAAGAAAAAAATATATTAGATGAACCCTTATTTAAAAGGTCATTGAAGATTTCTATGAAACAGTACCAATCTTATGTCGGGTTATACACGTATTTTTTTCATATATATGTGTGTGTATGTGTGTATAAAGGACAGGGAAGAAGTAATATAAAGTCAATAGAAAATGGAAATATACTTTTTAAAGTTTCTAATACTAGGAGAAGTTATCATCCTATGTTTTTTAGATAAATTGTAATTCAAAGATATAGTATAAATCTTAAAACAAAAATTAAGATTAAGCAATATTCAGAAAATTAAATACTAATTAATTAAAAATTAAATGTTTCAAAACAATTGAACTAAGAAAAAGTTCTCATGGTGGTAAAGAAGTACTAAGAAAAAAACATAAGATAAATACTAGAGTGACAAATAAATGACCATTACTTCTGATAGTTTGGGGATAGGATATCGCACAAAGTTCTAGTGTGTATGGACATGGATAATGACCATGACACCTACTGGTGGCCAGGTGTCACTTGTGGGACTGAGGGACAGCTATTTCCTTGAAATCCTCCCTGTAGATCCATATGGAATCATGACCCATAGGGTGCAAGAGAAGTCCATTTGTAGAGTGTGCTGATGGAAAGATTTTGTTGCCATACACAAAAGAATAATGGAAAGACTACTATTGCATAGTAGTATTCTCCTGTATTTAATTGTTTGCCCTATTTGGTGGGTTCTTTCCATTCTCATTCATGGGGTTGTGATCATTTTGCTCCCTCTCTAGAACATCATTTAGTAGTCTGTGTAGGCTTGGCTTTGTCATCATGAAATTCTTTAGTTGTTCTTTGTCATGAAAGTATTTTACTTCTCCATTATACTTGAAAGAGTTTTGTAGGCTATATCAGTCTGGATTGGAATTTGTTTTCTTGCAAGACTTGAAGTACTTTGCTCCATGCTCTTGACTTGTTGGTTTGTGAAGAGAAATCTGCCATTATTCTGATGGTTTTTCCTTTAAATGTGATCTGTTTCTTTTCTTTAGTGGCTCTTAGTATCATGTTCCTGTGCTGAATTTCTGGGATCTTTATTATATTACTGGAAATGGTTTCAATTTTGTTGATGTTATTTGGAGTTCTGTATGCTTCCATTACTGTATATCAGTTTGTTGCTCCTTATCTGTGACCATCTCTGCTATTACTTCTGCCCATATTCTTTTTATATCATTTGTTTGACTCCTTCCTTCTCATTGATACCTATTAGTCTCACACTGTTCATCTTTGCATCGTCTTGGAGATGTTGAATTATTTTTTCCTGCATTCTAGTTGTTTTTAAGAGATCTTTGCTTACTTTTTCAGTAGCTGCAATGGTGTCTTTTAAGGCCAGAGAGTCTATTTTCACTTTCACTCAAATGGATTTGCCAGTTTGTGATTGAGCTTTTAATTTCCTGTATATCACTTTGAATCTGGTTCATAGATTCTATTTCTTTCCTATATTGCCTATCCAGGGGTTCCGTCATTTTTCTATTCTTCTCTAGTTTTTTATTAGTGTATTCTTTAGAAGCACTTAGTACTTCTTTGATTATAGTTATCACTACTTTTTTTACTTCAGAAATTTTTTCTGCTCTGATTTCTTCTATACCTTTCTGCAGTTTTTTCTTTACTTCCAATGCTATTATATCAGAGATTTCTGATGTGTGATTTCCAGTTTCCTCTGTGCTAATGTTTTCTGCATTTGTACTGGGTGGACTTGGGGCCTGAGACTGCTTTTTGTTCCTGCTTTCTGTCATTTTGTATACTACCGACTTTTGACCTTTGGTGTAGAGCTTAGATAGAGTTACTACCTTAGCACCAGGTCTGGATCTATGAAGTTCAGACTCCTTCAGGGGTGTGTGGCTTGGGTCTGGCTGCTGTGCTCCACTTCTTCCTGCTGCAGCCTTGCAGGTGAACCATTTGTGTCACTCTGGCAAGGTGTTCTGCTCCTGAATCAGCTGGGTGAGTCTTGCCTCTAGCCTTTTTGCAGGGCCTGCTCTCTAGATTGATTCAGGATCTGGTGGCTCAGGCAGTCTCACTTACGTGCCTGGCCTGAGCTGTGGGTCGGATGATGATCCGGCTGCCTGGCAGGTCTCACTCACATGCCGCACCTGCGCTTTTCCTAATATATTCTTACATTTTCCAAGGGCTTCACTTGTCCACAGAGCCCGGAGGTCACCAAATGATTTTAATGAAGTTATCAAATGGGTTTTTAAAGTATGACTTATGGAAGTTATTACCTTGTAGTTGTATGTTGTATTTATTTGAGGTTATGTTTCAAATTTTCCAAACACTACTATACTTAACTGTTGCTATCCTAAACTGTCCACATTTTAATAAATTTGTATTCTTAGCATGCCCTCTGTGGCCAGTGGAAATACTTCAGGCCTTTGTTCTTTTGTTGGACACTATATCCTCCTCTTGGTTCTATTCCAAGTGTCCATTTTGATCTTTAATTACAATCCTCCGTGGACTTGTCATAGCCAAGCTCATCCTGCACCTTAGCTTCGTCAGCTCCACATTCCTGTCCTGGTCTTCTCACTATTACTCATTTCCCCTGGCACCATTGTGCTGTTCTCAGCTCTGAGTTTACTGCCAATTAAAGGAGCCTCCTCACTGGCAGGGCCTTGCTCAATGCCTCCCCTCTCCTCTGATGTCACATCTCATCTTCTGTTTGCACACTTCATGTTTTATTTGATTACCAAGATTAAATAAGCAGAAAATCCTCATAGACTGATTATAGATGTAATAGAAAATATAGATAATATAGTCCGTACACATCCATGGTAAAGGCCACCTGGATGTGAATGGAGTTTTGATATTCAGCCAATAGAGTTTAAGCCATGACTTCATCGACCTTTGCTATATGTAATTATAGATCCCCGATTATAGACCCAGGACTCCTAAGCTGAGACACCTCTTTTGACCTCAAACTGGCAAAACATGAAAAGACCTAAATATTTACACTTACCAATTTTTTTCTGAAGCCATCATAATAAAAAAATACCCTCAAAAACTTTACATATGTTAATCATAGAGAATAATTAGTTTAATACTTTACCAGAATAACAAAATATTTACTATCTAGAGTTCAGTTCAACTTGCTTTTTGGTTATTTCTTAAGAACTTCTGAAATTGTTGACTTTTCAAATTTGGGGAGGAGTTATTTTGATCTTAGAACACCAGCAAAGTAGATATTGCCTTAAGTCCTACTTTTAAAGAAGGGATTTTTTTTTTTTTTTTTTTTTTTT
>PVKA01006016.1:0-55681 GCA_004027165.1 Ctenomys sociabilis | reverse complement strand
CAGCCTCACAACTTTTCAAGTTTCTTTAGTGAAGAGACATATAAAATGGTTAAAGTAAAAGTCCATATTTTTTGGGTAGAATAAGGATTGGATATTACTGCAAGTTTATCTGAAAATTTCAGTTTCTTATGGTTATCACACTCAAGTGTAAAAATGTAGCATAAATTAGTAAGAAGTCACCAAACTGGAGTTACCACTGACAGGGCAAGGGTTCTTAAGATGATGCATAATTTGTCTTAGTTTCATCACATGGTGAAGGAAAGGACTGAGCTAAATTCTGGTTAGCACTCTAATATTCTTGGGAATGTGTCTGCATAATGCATGTACATTCATATTCATGTACCAGACCAGAGTCTTTACCTGCACACAGAAGAAGATGCAGCTGTTTAAACTTCATAACTCAGAATTAGATCGTGACTTTCATTTTACAGAAATGATTCTTTCCAAAAGGATTCATCGCATGATTCTTTTGCGTTAGCAGTAGAAAATATGTGACCTGAGACAGATTTATGCACTTTATCCAATTAATGGGGTAAATATCTTATATGTGTGCAGCTGTTAAATCAAAACATGGCCTTAAAAATTTAGTAGTATTACCAAAAGGGACAGGAAGAGGCTAATCTTTATTAATATGAGTCTCTGTGTCATTTCAGTTTCATTTTTTTCTTCATACCCTATTGTTTCCTGTTAAATGACTGGTATAAGTATCACTTAGTCTCCCTAGTATAAGAACTCAAAAGAAGAAATAAAAATAGAAAGGTATAACATAATTAAAAGGAAAGTGAAAACTTAAGGATTAAACAATGAAGAGAGGGCAAGGAGAAAAGCTAGGAAACAGGACAGGGGCAAAGCCATACATTTATATGCACAAGATGGTTAATGCAATGATCCTGAGAAACATCAGTAGGTTTTTGAAGCTAGCAGTTAATTGGTAGGATTCTCACCCTGACTAACTATATACTGAACTAAGCAACTGAAGATAGCAATGGGTAATATTAGGGTCATGCTTGGAATGCCTGTCATTCTTGTCTCCTAAATATCTACTGCTGGTCATGTCACACCAGTTACTGGCATACTGTCTCTCAAGTAAATGTTTGTTTAAAAAAAAGGGTAATAAATGAAAACAAGAGCAAGAAAAAAATGTCATAGGACTGTCCTGCTACAATACTGTATATGGTTAGATTTCTAAATTTCTGGTATAAATAGTAAATATGTATAATATATAATTTTAATATTTTTCCTGATTATAAAAGTGTTGTATGTCTATTGTATAATATATGGGAAAAAATTGGAAAAACTGTGGCTGAAAGAAAAAAATCACTTAAGTGCTGACAGAGACAATTGCTGTTAACATTCTGATGTTTTCTTTAGCATTTTCTATGCATCTTTAAAGAGATGGAATTGCACTATCTCTTGTGCTGCTTTTTTTCATTTAACATCACAGTATAAGCATAAGGATATTTCTATGTTATTAAAAAATCTTGGTAAACATAATTTTTAGGCTATTTAGCATTCTGTCATAAAGCTATAGCATAATTTACTTAACCGCCTTTTTACTGTCAGCCGTTTAATTACTTTCAGTTTTTCACTATTATAAATGATACTGCAGTGCACATTTTAGTGTATAAAGCTTTTCTGTCTATATTTTACATTATTTCCTAAGGATAGATTCCCAGAAGTTGAATTTCAGGGTCAAAGGTATGAGCATTTGTAAGGCTGTTGCTCCGTAATGCCAAATGGCTTTCCCAAAACGGTTTGTTTCAATTTACATTCCCCACAGCAATATATGAGTATTCTGTGTCCCATCAAGTTGTTCAGTATTCCCCTTTAAAAGCTCCATAAAAATCTATAATTTTGTAGGTGAAATTAAATTCTATTATACTTTACTTGTGTAATTAGAGCTGATATTGAACATTGTCATATTGCTGTGTTTTTTTATTGTTCTTGACTGGTTTCTTCTAAGTCTTTCATTCCTTAAAAATCATAGCATTAAACATTTGCTATCGTAGTGTGCTTCTGAGTGAACATCTTTCAAATATTTGTAGAATGAATTTATACAATTGAGTTTAAATTTTAAAATTTTGGGCAGTGCTACATAGCTCCGTGGTGCAGTGCCTGTCTTGGAAGCCTGAGGTCCTGATTTCAATTCCCAGTTTCTAAAAACAAAATTCTTTTTAAATCTTATTATTAACATTTCTATTAATCACTCTTGTCTTGGACATATTGATGTCCTCATTCTTGCTAATTCTGAAATAGTTCTAGAATCCTCTTTTGTTAGGTGTCTCTAATTGCGATGCCCTGGTTGCCTGTTGTCTTGAGTAGATTCAAAACATTTACTTTCCATGGTCATGTTAAGTTTAGAGAAGAGCCAGAAGTTGCACAGTGCAAGATGCAGTGAGGTGGACAGGGGGACACCGTAGTGTGCTTGTGACTCTCTCTTTCCACTACATGATAGTGAGTCGCAGCATTCACCCTATGCTTGATCACACCTTGCAAAGATTCCCATAAAGTGGACCTCCAAAAATGCTGCAGAAAATGGCAAGAATGCCAGGATAAGTGTATTTGAAGTGACTGGGAATATTTTAAGAAGGATGAAACTCTATTGCAATGTCTTTCACTGTAATAAATTTACAATATTTAAACAGTCATTAGATATTTGAATCACTTCTCATATAGATTTTCAGATGTACATCTGTTAAATGAGGTGTGAGGTGTGGTACTCTCATGCATATTGTTTTACAGATTTGTGGCTAGCTGGTGGAAGATATGCTGCTTGCTTAAATTTTTGCAGTTTGGCATTGGTATGTAATGATTAAATAATGAATTTTGAACAGTTGTCCATTATTTTGGTATATTCCTTCTTTCTTCAGAAAATCAATGGATTCTCCAATTTTAAGCACAAATATTTTGTGTTGTTCTTCTCTTCTAATATTGCAATTTAAACATTTCTTTGCTACTAAAAACTTTTCTGCGAATATAATTTTAAGGATTTGTTTCCCTCTCGCCTTTGTCTCTGCCTCTACCTACCCAGGAGAAGCTTTAGGAACAGAGGTTTCTTCAGTTGTTGGTCTCATGATTAGAAATCAGTGCATGTACAGGTTCCATAAATATTTTATTGATAATATGAGTGAAATGTGTTTGCTATTTTAAAATATGACTGTTTAGATGTAATTCTAAAGTTGTGCAGAACAATTTAATCAAATTTATTTGCCCAAGAGCTCTTTGATAGGGGCCAAATGCTAGTCATTGATCAATGCCAACCAAGTCAATTTGAATATTGAACAAAGCCCAGAAAGAGCTGGCTGATTCTGATTCTCTAGGGAGGTGGACATGGGCTTTTGGTTGGGCCATAACTCAGCTCTGACTCCCAGGTTTTCCTCCTACTCTGAGTCTTGAATCTTCTAGTTCTAGGAAAGAGAATGTATTCTCAGGAAGTCAAATGAATTAGAGTTTAGAGCAAGTTTTAGAATTCATCTTCTAAAATCACAGACATGTTTTATCTTTCTGGTGTGCTAACTAGATAACCTCCAGTCCCCAAAGTGCTCCACAGAACTCTTTGATTTATGTGTCCACTCTTGGCCCTGGAGGCTCCTGTTATCAGCTTGGGGCCCCCTGGATAGCACCAGCCTTCTGAGTGTGTTTTGTATTCATAGGAAGAGTTGTCTTTATACAGAGTGATACTCTGCCTTACCCACACTGCTTCTGCAGCACTAAGAGTGACGATTAATTGCTCCACACTAGTGAGAGTGAGAGGTTTAGTTCCATTCCATATCCTGCTGCAGCTCCAGGTGTCTACGAATCTCATGCTCTCTATAGGCTTCCAGGTCACATAGGGAATCTCATTTATTCCACTCTCAACATAGGGAAGATAAGTCTATCCTGTGTGAGATTTCATTATGAAAATTTAAAATAGTTTTAAAAATAATCTTTATAAAGACAGCAGGGCCAGAGAACTGTGAGGACATTATATTGAATTTGAAATACAAGCATAAAATACAAATTAGAAATGGGCCACTGGGAGGTGGAACTTCTGATTTCTTTCTTCCCTTCTGTCATTATAACTCTGAATGAAAGCCTTCTCTGAGAAGGCTTAATTTAAGGACCTCACCTTGTTTCTTTGGGGCAGTTGTGTTTAGCCTATGAAATTGCATTTCAATATTTATTTATAATGTGAGTCACAGTGGTTTCACTGGGTTGGAATCTAGCCTCTCTCATTTATTACCTGTAAGAACTTGGCAGCATCATTGTCATAGGATCAGATGACTCACTGAGTGTGTTGACTGGTGTAAAATAAGTGCTAAGTGAATGTTCATTGTAATGATCTTTTTCAGACTGTCTACGTCTAAAGGGCAAGTCTTATGTTGATATTCTAACAAATTAGAACAGTGCTTTGTACTTAGTAGGTAAATAATTGTTGAATGTTTTCTGTTTCTTCAGTAGCTTCAGTTGGATCTAAATGCCTCTTGGGCCCTATATATCTTTGCTGTTGGTGATGGTACTTTTAGTGGTGGTGGTGGTGGTGGCGGTGGCAGTGGCGGTGGCAGCAGTGGTGGCATGGTACTGGCGCATGTGCAAAACACATGTAATTCACTATTTGGAGGCTAAATAGAGGGTTCAATTTTGCAGTTGCCAGTCTGACACCTTTTTACCAGGACTATTATAAATTTCACTCTAAAAAGCTTTGTAAACTGCATCTTTTTCCTTTAGAAAGGTTGTATGGCTGCATCTGTACAATAGGTGAGAAAAATTTAAATTTAGAATTACTAACAAAACTGTCATATTCAATGAGGTTAAAAATAAAATTCCAAATTGGCACTGAAGCAGTGTGAACCTCTTTGCATTTGTAGCACACCTATTGAAAGGCACTAAGTAGTGTCTTGGAATGGCCATTATAGGTTTAAATGTAATTCAGTGGAGCCTGTAATTTTCTCAGGGCTCTGAAGCTCAGTGAAGTTACAAGCTGGTCAGGACCTTGATGGAAGGAGGGGGAGATGCAAGAGGATGCAAGGAAGTAGCTCTTTCTTCTTGAATAGGAATCACAGTCCCATCACAAAAGAAATGCCAGCGTCTTGACAGAAAAAAAGAAGATTTGCATATTGTTCACATACATTTGCATGTTGAGTTCAAGAGGCTCTATCTTCAAGTATGTAAAATAAATAGAGTAATCTACTGCAATTGTGTTCCAATCCAGTATCTAGGGCATTGCACAAATGAAATACATAACACATTTAAAAATCACATTCCAGAAGATGAAAGATGGCTGTGAGCTGAAAGGTAGCCATGCGTCAGTAATGCTGACAGAGAAACTGTCTGGTATGGTGAGGGTCTAGGACAAAAAAGCTACTGCCTCACATGTTCTCTTCTGCAGAAGAGCCTGCTGGAAAGGATGGATCCTAGATCCACTGGGATTTGCAGCTACAGAGTGCACAGTGCCCAAAGTATCCCCTCTCCCAAAGTGAGAAGTCCTCATCTTACCTAAATGCCACTGCCTTCTCTCAGATATTACCTGGGCTGGGCAGGGAATGATTCTGTTTAAAAGGTACCGTCCAGGCAACCCCGTCTATTCTATCATGTGGGTTCCACCATGTTTGAGTGTAGAGGCCAGAAATACCTCAGCTGGTATAGCAATGAGCTAAGGGGTAATTGGGCGAACATATAATTCTATGATATCTGTAAGTCTTCATGAAGCACTGCTTTTCCTTCATAAATGTAAAAACCGGACAAAAACAGTGTTTTCTATCCAAGTGCTATGTTATAACAAACCCCTGGCTTTCCTTGAGCCAGATTACTCTACCTTAACCTGTCCTAGATACAGATTCTAGTGTTGGCCCTGGGCATGTTGGTTGGGAAGTGGAAAGACTAATCCTCCCGTCAGCTCTAGACAGTCAGGTTTTGAGGTCCCATCCAGGTTCTATCATTAAGAAATCCCCAGTGTGGCTCATGGGAATTATAGAGTAATTGGTGAGATATTCAGAGCCTAGGAATCCTTGATGTGATTACTTCCTAGGGGTGATAGGTAGGTGGGCAAGTTTCAGAAGACATAAATCTAAAAAGGCATGGAGAAAAGACATATGGGGGAAGAGAATATTATGAGATAAGCCAGTGAGGCACCTGTAGCAAGGGATGGCAAAACATCCAGGAAAGAGGAACAGTCAATCTTCATTAGCATTGACTATTTAAATTCCATACACCATAAAAGATTACTTCAAGGTAGCATGGAATCTTAACAGTAGGCTTTGGGGAAAGTGAACATGATAGTGCTGGGTGCAGCAAAGAGATGGCATGGAGGCCATACCAAACCTCGGGATCCACAAGGCACAGGTATCTTTTGCTGAGAATGTGAAGAACTTCATGCTGACTTATGGAAGAAACTGCCTACAGCCAAGCCAAGGGATGGGACTCTCAGTGGACTGAAGTTCAAAACAAACTTCAAGCTGCAGTAGTGTATCCTGTTAAAGAAAAACTAGCCCTATGTATAATCAGGATCAGCAAATCCATGATCCTGCTGATGGAGCAGGACCTCAGTTTCTCCGGGAACAGGAAGGCAGAATGACAATAAAAGTTCATTTCATCCCTGATTAACCAGAATCCCAGCCTACTGCTTTGATTAAGATTTCCATATGAGACAGGAGATCAAGCAAGACTAGAGGACAGTAGTAACAGATGATGAACTGCTGTCCTGTACATCTCTACCTTCTCCCACTGGGTGTTTTAGCTTCCTAGACTTAAGTGTACTTGTTGGAAATTTACTTTTCTCTTTTCACTGGCATGAAAGCCAGGTGTATGCCAATTTCAACAGTACAAAAATCTACCTTTAGTGCCATTCCACATGAGCTAAGAAGCTGAGAACATAACTTAGTGGGGAAAAAATGGTTCTGGCATGGCTTTGGGGAACAGAAAGGTATTGCTGCTGTTCACACTCTGATTTCATATGACAGCCTGTCTTTTCTTCGGTAAGTAACTTAACCTCTTGCTCTTGGTTTTTCCATTTACAAAATGGGTGTTTAATACGTGCATGCCTTGCAGAGGTTTTGTGAAAATTAATTAAGTAAAGGTTATAAAGTAGTTGGAAAATGAAGCATAAATGTTATTAAGTTAGGTAATTATGCTGTGCTTACCTAAAATTCCCTCAGCAGACTTGGATATAAAAACATTTTTTAAATGCCCTATTCTAGGCTTACTAGGTGGATGGCAAAATTGTTTCCTATGCCTATGTATGCTGCATTTGTTAAATTTGGGGTCAAGCATAACTGGCTGTTTTTATATTCCACTTTCCTCATGCACTTGTACACCTCTTTTCCTTTTCCCAATGCCCATTTGACTTTTTTATTGTAAACTTTCTGACTTTGATTTTGTGTATGTGTGTGGTTCTAAGAGCCAAACCCATGGCCTTGTGTATGCCAAGCAAGTGCTGTACCACTGAGCTCCAGCCCCAGTCCATAATGGACTTGGATTTGGTACAAAGTAGCCAACAGCCCTATAGATTGGATGAAAGTGATGTGTATGCTGTAGCTGACTTGGGGCTAAATCTACTGTTGTGAAGGCAGAGGCATTGTCGGGACAGTCCTGTGGCCAAGTCCATTGTCACTGTGAGCCATTACCACTGTGTGTTGGAAGTGATGTTTCTTTCATATTTTAGAGGGAGGGTACTGTATAAATGTAACACCTTGTCAAAGGCGAAGCTGAAGACCAAGCACGATGATGTGTGCCAGTAATCCCAGCTACTTGGGAAGTGGGTGCATTGCTTCAGTCCAGGACTGTAAGACCAGCCTGTGCAACATAGCCTGACACTTGTTGAAGAAGTAAATGTCTAAGAGCTACTGGCCCTAGAAATATTTATGGGTTTCCTTTTCATGATTGCTCCAAAGAAAGAAAGTACTGTATATCATGTTCCCAGTTGCCCAGCCTTCATTACTCATTTTTCTTAATTATTACTTGTCCTGGATTAGTGGATAAGTATAACTAAGTCTTAAATAAATCCCCAAGTGTTCTGAAAGCACGTCACTTTAACTAATAATTGATTTGTTCTTTTAGGGGTTTGCATTTTTTATTTATCTGTGCTTTTGCTTCTATTTGTATTATCTTTTGATGATCTTACTGTAAGAATTGTGTTTTCTGTGCCTTTCCCTCCAATTCCTACATACTATTTTTTTTCTAGTTGTAAGATAGAGTATTTAAAGCATCAGTGTTATTTTTAAAATATTCATTGACCTGTATGTATACTTACAATGCATGAATGTGTTTGTGTCAATATTACCTATGAAAGAAGCATATTTAAGTCACGAGTGTTATTTCAATGTGATATTTTCTTTTCTGCATTTTGTTTCTTTTCTGTATCCTTGGAACTTTTTTCCAAAGCACTTAAACTTCTTTTTCAGTTTGATTCTTAATTCACCTTCCTGTGCTGCCATTGGGGAAGCTCTATCAGGTGGTGATTAGGAGCATAAAAACCAAGGATAACTGCCTGGATTTGTGCCCCAGCTCTTCCACTTACTAGCCCTATCCTGTAGGGTTACACTTGAACTTCCTGTGCTCAGTTTATTCATCCATTAAATGGGACTGATAATAACATCTGCATCCTGGGCCTATTTGTAGAGTAAGTTGCTTTATAAAGCCTGATATATATATATATAATATTATATTATATATATTATACTACAGAGGTGTTAATGAGACAGAACTTACTTTATGGACCTCTACTATGGAACTGTCATAATTTCAATCATCTGGCTAAGAAATCCTGAAGCCCCTGGAGCTGGCCTATAATGGGGGGCTATTGTAGGGCAAGGGGTTTGGATCTCTAGAGGAAACTGGGTGAGGTGTGGAGGGGTACCCTCCAGCTTGGAGAAGCCAAGCAGTTAGTTGCTCATGGGCTTTTTCCTCACTGGCTAGGGGAACTCCTGCTGCCCTGTCTCTGTTTCTTCTTGTCACCTGATTTTCTCTGTCTGTTCAGAAGTGTTCTTCTGTTCAAAACCAGTCACCCCAAATGAAAGCCCCAGCCTGCAAGGCTGTCCAGCCATACAAGCCTAGTGGCCACAGCTGGCTTGCCTGGCTTCTCTGAATTCATAGTCCACTTCTCCTAACTGATTAAGTGTGGTGAGTAGTTTGTCTTCTGAACAAATTAAATGGCAAACATCAGTCTCTGAAAGTCTTTTTTAAAAAATGAAGAATATTACTAATTTTAGGAAGGCTAGTAGGTTCCTAAATCAACATAAAGTACTTAGAAAAACTTCCCATTAGCTCTTGTCACCAGCACTGCTTTGGTCCTATTGTTGGTACCACTGGAAAAGGGAAGTTGAGGTCAGGATGTGGATTATAGGCAAGTGGGGAGGCCCTGGCACAGGGAAGAAGGTTAATCTAGAAGGTAAGATAGGAAGGAAGAGTGACCACTCTCACATTAATAGAAGAAATGATTGCATGTGTTAGTGTGTGCATGTGTGCATGTGCGCGTGTGTGTGTGCACGCACTGAAGGCAGCTGACGGGAAGGTGTCTTGCGAATGTAGTCCTATTCTTGATTGAGAATACATTTACATGCCACCTTCATTTATTCACACTCAAGTCACTTTTTTTGTCCCTACCTTCTGTTTCTGTGACTTAGTTTTTTACTTTTATTGTTTACAGGATTTTCTACAATTTCATGGATTTGTGACATCTGGGAGTTGACAGGAAATACAAATAACTTATTCTTTAAATGGTTTCTCATGCCTGACTTTTTCCTTTCCTGCAGAAGATGATTTTAATACAGTTTTAGTCTCTCATCTTACTATGGTTTATTCCTCATCAATTTCTAGTCCAGTATTTTCTCTTGTGTTTGGCCTGATTACCTTTTACATGAATACCTATGACTTTGTTATTTTTTAAAGAAAGAACAAATTAGAATTAAAACAGAAAAAATTACAAATGATACCAAATTTCACTTAAAGTAACATGATTTGTTGTAATACATAGTGTTGTTTTCCAACCAGTTATTCATATTACCAGACATATGCATGTAAAATAAGAAGAAAGAAAAAAGGAAAGAAATGTATATGAAATTAAGAAGAGAAAAAGTACAATCAATTAAAAAAGGAGAAAAAGCAAATTAAGTCTTATCAGCTCCTTTCTATAAACCCACAGAAATGCACAGTACAGTTGTCCAAACTATCGTGTTTACACACATAGATACATCTCTTTCCCCTACTCCTTCTCCAGTCCTTCTCAACTCAGTAACTCTTTCCTTGTGAATAAGTAATCTGTGACTCTTTGTGGGGGCTCCTTGCTTTCTTTTATCTTTTAGTCAGTAACCTTGTGTACAGCAATGCACTGCACATACTAATTTAAATTCACCATTCTTTTCTCAGGGCATTATAAGCATCCAAGCTTAGAGAAGTAATCTTGAAGCAAATATGAAAAGAGACTATTTCTGGTAAAAGAAACAGACGACAAAACTTATATGAATGCATTTATGATTTGAAGAATTTTATCAAACTATGAGTAAAAGGGAATTTTGTCAACTTGACAAAGGGTTGCAGGGTCTCTGCAGATAATATCCTGCTGAACGGTGAAAGGCTGAATGTTCGACATGTAAGATCAGGAACAGGACAAGGGTGTTTATTGTTCCTACTTTTGTGAAAAATTATATTGGAAATTCTTGCCACTGTTACAAGATTAAAAAAGGAAATGAATGGAAAGAAATAAAGCTGTCTTTATCCATGGACAATATGGTTCTCTGAAGAAAGTAATAAATAATATGTCAAAAAAATCTACTAAAATAAGTGAGTTAGTTTAGTAAGGTCACAAGACATAAATCCCTATAAAATATTATAGGTGGCCCCAGACTCAGTGCAGCTCAGCCTGTGGTGAGGGCTCCAGGCCTGCCACGCCAGAGAGAGACAATTCTCAGCGATCCCCAGCCCCAGACCCAGCGCAGCTTGGCTAACCCAGCACAGCCTACCCGGTGAATAAGAACATCCACTATCCTTTTGGGAGCCCAGCAGACCCACCAAAGCCCAGGTCCGCCCACCTAGAGAGCGACCTGCCTGACATACGAGGGCCAACTCTGGCAACTTTCTGAATCCTCGCCCCAAATCCAGCCAAGATAGTGTGACTTTTCACTACTCGCTCTGCATCCTGGTTCAGTTTGTGCTCACCTGACCAGGGAACCAACAGAGGGGAACCACAGGAGCTGCAGCAAAAAGGAACTGAACAAAACAGCTAGATTCAGGGCAGGCATAACTGGATAATCTCAAACTTAATAGACTGGCACCCAAATTTTACACACTAAGGTTATAGCTGCAGCAAAGCTCTACACCAAAGGTCAGAGGTCAGTGCTATACAAAATGACAAAGACAAGGAGAAAAATGCTATCTCAGGCCTTGAGTCAACCAGTAACTACAGAGGATATTAGCTCAGCTAAAATGAATGAATTAACAGATAGGGAAGCAAAGGAACAACACTAGAAAGGTACTCAGATGAGAATTAATTCCTGAAATAAAAGAAGAAATATCTGAATACATAGCATCTGAAATAAAGAATCAAATCCAGAAACATCTGGGGGAAAACCAATGCTCTCCCAGAACAAGTGCAGAGAGCACTATTCCAGCTGAAACATATGAATTAACAGCATCTGAAGCAAAGAAACAACAGCAGAAAGGTCATGAGGAATTCAAACCAGAAATAAGTTCTGAAATCAAAAAAGAATGAAAAAAAAAGAATTCTTTGAAATCATAGCATCTGAAATACAGAAACAAGTCCGGTAATATACAGAGGAAACCCAACTTGGAAGAAACACTGCAGAAAAAGTGTTAATAACTACCTCTTTTTTTTTTTTTTTTTTTGCGGAACTGGGGATTGAACTCAAGCCCTTACACTTGCCAGGGAAGCACTTATTCCACTGAGCTATCTCCCTGGCAATAACTACCTCTAAAGAAGACATGGATAAAAAAAATTGAGGAGATCAGAAATATGATGGATTCCTTGAATGAGCAATATAGAAAAGAAATAGAATGCATGAAACACAGTCAAAGAGATATAGAAGAACTAAAAATATCAATTACGAGTCTACAAAATTGTTTGAATGAAAGCGAAGACAGAGTTTCAGATCTTGAAGATGCTGGTGCAGCTAGTGAAAAGATGAGAAAGGATCTCTTAAAAACGATGTGGATGCAGGAAAACATAATCCATCACCTGCAAGATGATGCCAGGATGAACACTGATTAATTGGCATCAGTGAGAATGAAGTAGTCAACACAAATGACATAAAAAGAATTTGGGGAGAAGTAATCGCAGAAAACTTCCCAAATATGAGGAAATAATCCAAAATTAAGGTAACCGAAGCATACAGAACACCAAATAAGTGCAACCCAAGTAAAAACACACCGAGACATATAATAGTGAAGATCCCAGAAATCCAACACAAATATAATATGCTGAAAGCTTCTAGAGAGAAGAAGCAGATCACATTCAAAGGAAAACCCATCAGAATTACAGCTGACTTCTCTACACAAACCATGAAGTAAGGAGAGCATGGAGCAGAGATCTTCAAGTCCTGTGTGAAAATAAATTCCAGCCCAGACTACCCTGCAGAACTGTCTTTCAAGTTTAATAGAGAAGTGCAATACTTCCATGACAAAGAACAACTAAAGAATTTCATGATGACAAAGCCATCCCTACACAGGCTGTTGAAAGATGTTCTAGAGAGAAACCATAATGACCAGAACTGAGTGAATGAGAATGGAAGGAACCCACTAAACAAGACAGACAATTAAACACAGGTTACAAAGGAGTAAACAACACCAGGTAAATATCATGACAAACATAAGTCGTACATTTCAATTGTAACCATAAATGTAAATGGACTCAATTCACCCATTAAGAGAAATAGACTGGCACAGTGGATTAGAAAACAAAATCCAACAATATGCTGTATACAAGAAACACACTTAACTCAAAAGGACATTCATAGGCTCAAAGTCAAAGAATGGAAAACAATACTACATGCCCCAGCACCTGAAAAAAAAGCAGGAGTAGCAATTCTGTTCTCAGACAGTCTCAACTTTAAACCAAGAATGATCAAATGACACAAAGAAGGCCAGTATATGTTGGGGAAAAATTCAAGAGCAACAGGTAACACTCATAAATATCTATGCACCAAACACAGGAGTACCCAGCTATGTAAGACAGATCTTGATGGACATGAAAAACCTAATATCTAAGACTACAGTCTTAACAGGAGGCCATAACAGCACCTTATCTCAAAAAGATAGATCAACCAGACAAAAAATTAGCAAGTAAGTAGCAGAACTGAACCAAAGCTTGGAACAAATGGGCCTGGTGGACATATACAGAGTGTTCCACCCAACCACAGCTGAATACACATTTTTTTTTCAGCTGCACAAGGGTCATTTTCCAAAATAGACCACATGCTAGTCAAGAGGTAATGCTTAAGTATGTGCAAGAAAGCAGAAATTATCCCATGCATATTATCTGATCAAAGTTCAATGAAACTGGAACTAAACAACAAAAGAAACCAGAAAAACCCACTAAATTCATGGAAACTAAACAACACCCTACTCAGCAATCAGTGGGTCACAGAAGAAATTAAACAAGAAATTCTACAATTCAATGAAAATTCAAGCACAACCTACCAGAATTTATGGGATGCGATGAAAGCAGTTCTCAGAGGGAAAATCATAGCTATGAACTCACACATTAAGAAAACAGAAAAGAAACAAATAAACACCCTAATGTTACACCTCTGACATCTAGAAAAAGAAGAGCAAACAAAACCCAGAGCGCAAAGTTGGGAAGAAATCATAAAGATTAGAGAAGAAATTAATTTAGATGAAGAAAACAGCCCAAAGAATCCACAAATCAAAAAGTTGGTTCTTTGAAAGACTAAATGAAGTTGATAAGCCTCTAGCCAACCTCATCAAAAGGAGGAAAGAAAAAAATCAAGTAAACTCAATAAGGAATGAAAACATGAAATCATCACAGACCCAATGGAAATTCAGAAGATTATCAATAGTTACTTCGAGAATCTTTACACTCACAGAATGGAAGATACACACAGAAGAAATGGACAGATTCCTCAAAAGGTACAAATTACCAAAACTGAATCAAGAAGATATAACAACTCTCAAAAAGCCAATAGCAGCCAACGAAATACAAAATGTAATAAAAAGCCTACTGACAAAGAAAAGTCTAGGTCCTGATGGATTCACAGCTGAATTCTACAAGAAATTAATAGAAGATATAATCGCTACACTCCTCAATGAAATTGAAAAGGAAGCAGTCCTCCCAAAATCATTTCTAGAGGCAAGTATTATACTGATTCCAAAACCAGGGAAAGACATAACCAAAAAGGAGAACTACAGGCCAATCTCCCTCATGAACATAGACACAAAAATACTCAATAAGATCCTAGCAAATAGAATACAGCAAATCATCAAGAAGATCATACACCATGACCAGGTAGGATTCATCCCAGGGATGCAAGGATGGTTCAATATTTGAAAATCTACAAATGTAATACACTATATTAACAGACTGAAATCTAAAAACCACATGATCATCTCAACTGATGCAGCAAAAGCTTTTGACAAAGTCCAACACTCTTTCATCTTCAAAGTCATACAGAAAATTGGAATAGATGGACTCTACCTTAACTTAATAAAAGCCAGCTATGACAACCCAAAAGCCCTTATAATCCTAAATGGGGGAAAACTGAAATCTTTTACTCTTAAATCAGGTATAAGACAAGAATGTCCTCTATCACCCCTCCTATTCAATATAGTTTTGGAATCATTAACAACAGTCATTAGAAAAGAGGGAGAAATAAAAGAAATAAGAATACATAAAGAAGAAGTTAAATTATTACTATTTGCAGATGACATGATACTTTACTTGGAAGACCCCAAAAATTCCACCAAGAAACGACTAGAACTGAAATGGAAATTCAGTAGCATAGCAGGACACAAAGTCAATAGCTATTCCCCTACTGGGAATTTTCCCAAAGGATCTGAAAACATTGTATCATAGTGATATATGTGTACCTATGTTTATAGCAGCGCAATGTGTGATAGCAAAATCTTGGAAACAACCAAGATGTCCATCACATGAGGAATGGTTGAAAAAGATGTGGTATTTCTATATAATGGAGTATCACTCAGCTATAAAGAATGATAAACTTGAAACATTTATATCGAAGTGGATGTCAATTGAACATATACTCATAAATGAAATAAACCAGACACACATGCGCAAATATCATATAGTCTCCCTAGTATAAAAAGTGAAAAGAAGAAATACAAATAGAAATATACAACAACTAAAAACAGTTGAGTCAGATAGTTAGGGAAAACTGAACACCATACACTGTGCGGTACTAATCACCTTTTCTTCTGTATGGTTAACAACCTAAGTTCACAGATCAAAATTAGAGAAATATAAGAGCTGCAAGGCCAGCCAACATTTTGGTCCTAGCTTTTCAGGGTCAGCGATGACTCAGGGCATAGGAGACCCTGTACTGTAACATCATGAAATGCAGTTGTGCCCCAAATTTTCTGAACAAGGAGATTATGGAACCACAGAAGAAAGAGATTAATGGTGTATAGTGTGCCTGGGGAGAGTCACATGGAGGGAAAACTTTCTCTCAGGCTCTCATAGAGGCAAACTGGTCAAGCATTGGCCGTGACTCATCCACATGAATGACACAGACAAAGGATCTACAGAATAAGGTACAGGATTACAAGATAAACCCTGAGGGGATTTCACTGACCTCATCAGAAACAAAAGCTACATCTTTTCGTATATAGGTCTTGATCTATCTTGGTCTTAAGCATCCAGTTGAAAAGTATAAATGTGAGGTATACAACGTGGGGCCATAATAAGTTGAGCTGTAAATGGCTAGGGTTGACAACTTCTTCAGATAACTCACTATTATTATGGAACGCTGGATTGTGTTGGATTGTGTCACCAAGTTCAGGCACCTAAATTGGTTTAATGACAATGGAGTGCCCATCTTTTACAGGTCTAGACAGAAAAAGGGGTATAGAAAGGAAGAATCATGATGTGTGTGTGTAAACAGTACAGTTAGGATAAATATGCCATGCTTCTGCATAATTCTATGAGAAGCAAGATTTGCATTAGTAGTGGTTGGACAAGATATTATGTTGGCTTCTAGTACTATGGACAAACCCTAGGGAGATAACAAGGTAGAAAGTACTAATTATTGAATCTGTGATATAATTGAGCTATAAAAATTAAGATAAGTATATAGCTACAGTCTCTTCATTCACTGCTTATAGACATCTGCTATAATAATGTCTGTAATTATATCGTGTATGTACCTTTATGATACCAAAACATGAAAACAGCAATGTATTAATTTATCGAATCTGTCCTGTTAATTTGTCTTGAAACTGTCTCATTGCCATTTGTTCTTCAATAGAAATAATAATAAAAATTATATTCATATATACTGCTAAAAGTTAGAAATTCAAGTGGAAAAAAATCAAAATTTTATGGATAAATTTTATGGTATATGTGATTTAAAGTTTAAAATGGTTAGTTTTTCAAATGTTTGTATAGATTGAGCACAAGTACAATCAATATACTGATAGATATATTTTGTAGAAACTGATAGCTAATTCTAAAATTTACATGGAAAAGGCAAAAAGCCAAAGCAATGTCAAATAAAATAATACAGCTGAAAGCTATGCAATGTCTGATTATTTCAGTCACTAAGAAGTTATAGTAATTAAAATACTTCAATAATAGCCTAAGCAGTATATTAGGATCAGTCAGGCCAGAAGGAGAGGTGACAATAGAGCCACACATATATAATCAGTTGGTTCTGTAGAAGACAGAAGATAGAAGACATGGTAACAGAGAAAGAATAATGCTTTTGATATAGTGTGGGGACAGTTATATGTCTGTATGCAGAACTCATAAAGACACATAAGAAATGAAACCCCACATCTTACCATGTAAATATGGTCAACTTATTAACTTAAAATGTGTCATAGAACTGTATAAAATTCTGAAACTAAAAACTTTTAGAAGAAAACAGGAGAAAATCTTTATATCATTAGTTTGGGCAAAGATTGTCTAGACACACAAAGAGCATAAACCATAAAAACACTGGTAGACAAGAGTTCATAAAAAACTTAAATTTCTGAGAAAACTATTTCTAAGAAAAGTGGTAACAAAAAATAAGCCACAGAATGAGAGAAAAATTTATAAAATGTATGATTTAAATGAATATAACTTAGAAATGAATTATGTTTAGAATATATAAATAACCCTCACAACTCAATTATTAAGAAAAACAACCAGTTTAAAAATGAATACAAGACATTAACAGACATCTTACCAGAGTAAAAATACAGATGGTGGAATAAGCACTTGAAGTGATCCTCAACATCATTAGCTGGCAGAAAAATAAAATCAGAAGCTCAGTGTGATAGCATAAATATTCAGCAGAATAGATAAGATTAATAAAAATAAGATGGGACAATGAAAGAAAGGAGAGAAGAAAGGAAATTAGAACAGAACCAAAACTCACTATACATTGGTAAGAGTTATATGATTTAAATGCTATTGAAGATTGTAGGAGTGTTGGTGTTAATTTGAAATGGTGTAACTACTTGAGAGAAGTGGGGCCATTTCTTATGAAAAAATATGCTAGCTAATAAATAACTAGTATTTTCATGAATAATCCAGAAGGCTCTCTCTTGAACACTTGCTTAAGAAAAATAAGAACATACATCTATAGTAAGAACTGTGTGTGAGTGACACAGTTGCTTCATTCATGATTATTGAATTCCCTCCGTCAGTAGTGAACCAATAAATGTTTGTGGTATAGTTGTGGAAAGGAATGGGATTTGGCAATAAAAAGGATGAAGTTTTGATGTGAACAACAGGATTGAGGAATATCAAAAGCCATTTCTTGGGGCCGGGGAAGTGGCTCAGTGGAATAAGCGCTTCCCTGGCAGGTGCAAGGGCCTGAGTTCAATCCCCGGTTCCGCAAAAAAAAAAAAAAAAAAAAAAAAAAAAAAGCCATTTCTTCAGGTGATGGACACAAAAGACTGTACATGGTGTGGTCCATTTGTAGGAGAATCTGGAAAAGGCAAAATTTTAGGGACAAAAATTATATCTCTAGTAATGAGGACAACAGAGTGATAAGGGATTGATTACAAAGGAGTACAGAAAACTTTTGAAAGAATGAAAGTAGTCTACATCTTAATTATGATGGTAGCATACTATGTGGATTTGTCAAAACCTTACTGAATTATAAACCTAAAAGGATGAATTTAATATACCCAAATTATACCTCCATTAACTGGACCTAAAAAAAAAGATTTTTGTTATTAGTTAAAATTTGCATACTAATGTATGCATACATGAATAATTTATTTGTCAGTTCCATTTAGCAATAATGAATCTCCACATTTGCATTGTACCTTTCAATACATAAACTACTTCCCTACACATTTTCTCATGTAACTCTTGCAACCCTGGCATTACGTTCACACTTCAATGATGAGCCACTTCTGTGAGGTCAGAGGGCAGCTAAATGATGTCTAGAATTTTTCCACTAATTCTCAATGCCTATTTAAAAAAAGTAGATCTGGGCTGCAAATATAGCTCATTGGTATAGTGCTTACCTGCCATGCACAAGGACCTGGCTTCAATCCTCAGTATGGGGAAAAAAAATAACATACTATTTGCTTATTTTGAAAACACAAAAAAGAGCTGTTTTGACTCTGTCTTATTTAGTTGCTGTTTATTCTCCTTAACTACCAACTCCTATTTTGAGGACTTACACTTAATTCTTTTGTCCAGTTCAATTCCAGAGAGCTTCCTGGTCATGCACTTATCCCTTGCAGCTCTTCCATTTTCTGCAAAGTAAATAGTTCCTGGAAAGATTCTGTTTGTAAATCCAGCATCATCTAATCCTCAAAAGGATGCTAGGTGACACACTTTGTCCATTTCCTTTTGGTTTGTATTATAGTTTTGTTGTATATAGTTGGCTAATGTCTATGTTATTTCTTCCTCTATCTCCTGGAGCTCTTCATAAGAAACAGATAGATGGTAGTTGGACCATTGGTGTGGGAGTAGACAAATACATGGGATGGCAGAAGAATGAGTAGATTTCAAGGCTTGGATTATTCATTACATGCAGTGGTAAAGGCCTTGGAGTTTGTTTCATTAAACTGTGGAGCATACACCAAGTCAGTTACATTTCTGTCAAGGTGCACTGCTACCTTTCTACATAGATTCTCAAGGGAAGAGGAGAATGAATGACGTCAAGTAGTGTAACAAGCAGGAGGAATAAATGATTGTGGTTGAAACATTTTCAAGTAGAATGAGAAGAGAAGCCAGAGAAAAGCAAAATCTTTGAATATAGGGATGGTTCAAGTCAGTGGCCCTAGGTCATTGCATTTAGGTTCATTTTACCATAGGAAAATGTTCATGTTGAGATGAAAACTGCTCCCATGAATATTATTTCAATCAAAAACACTTCATTCGATGTGTGCTCACAAGCACTCTAATTTTGTAATGTAATATAAAATCGGGGTCTTAACATCTCAGTAGTGGCAGCTTATTGGCTATTATTGGGAGGCAGGAAAGGAATCTCTGTGTTGAAGTCAGTCCCAGTGACTTCCCAAACAGCTCTTCACAGTGGCAAAGGCTACAGTTCCATTCACCCTGGAAGCTGAGAATAAACTGGATTTAGCGATCAGAGATACATTCCTTCTCCTCTCTTTCTTCTGTTGCTTCTTGTTGCGTCTCTAGCATTAAGTCTAAGCGCCTTAGCTGAGCACCCAGATTCCTCTGCGTACCTTTGCAGCTTTATCTCCCGACACCTTGTTCCACAGACTCTGGCTTTCAGGCCAGGCATCCCTGATGAGCTCTGTGCCTGACTGCCCTTCTGGCTTAGTGCAGCCTGGCTATTGTGCCTTTGCTCCAGCTGCATTCCTCACCTCAGATACCCTCAGAGCCTCTCAGCCCAGCTTGAAAGCTGCTTTCCAACACAGCTAAACCCAGGACCCCAGCCCTCCGTGCTCTCTCTGTCCTTGTCGTAGTGCTGCGTGCTCCACTGACACCTCCCCAGCATTCCACCCGCCCCAGGCCACCCCTGGGCAGGGATGTCTGATCCTTGTGGCAGACAGTCTCGACTCTGATCCCCTTTGTAGAGCTGCTCACAACAGGCACACAATTCAGATTTGTTGATCCCTTGGACTTGTCATCTGGGGCTGTAATGCAGGCTTTCTGCTTTCACAGTCTAATGGAAATGGGAAAAGTTACTCCCTGGATCCCATTGCAGAGAGTCTGCCCATGGACCCTGTCCCACTTGTACGGGGTCTGGAAATTCGTGGAGAGCTTTGTGTGGCCTTGGCTGGGTGTGAGAAAGGTGGCAGGGCTGTGCCAGCCACTGTCCCTTATTTTGATGTTGGTGGTGGACATGGTGATACAGGCTTCAGGTCTATCCTGCTCTGCAGTGTCATGCACGGAAGTCACAGATGACAGCTGCTTGTTTTTTAAAAAAAATAAACTATGAAAGATGTTCAAATTACAACTGGAGTATTACTAATACAGGAAGGGATTCACATAAATTTTCTCTCTTCATCAATTTAACTTTGTTTTACTACATATCAGAGAAAAAAGTTAAGGCATGGACTTTATTCACATACCTTCTTTATGGCTTCTTGTTGTATTGTATTTACATTTGGCTTAAAATTTGTATAGTCAGTGAAAATTGATTCTGAAATTCTAGTTTTAATGAAAATTCTAACCAAATCAAAGAGAAGACAAAAGAGAAGTTAGGGCTCCCTTAGCAGGTTTACTTCCTCAGCAGTGTGTTCAGTGACTATATTTTCTGTAATGAAAATGCTCTGTCTTTCTTTGAATTTTGTATTGTGCACATGCTAATAGTCACTTGATGTATTTTTTTTTGACTCCCAGTACTTTTACATCTCTAATTGACAAAATGCAGCCCATAGGAGATTGGTTCTGGAAATCATGATGTAGTTCTTTATTCTTTATTTGGAGAGGGCTTGCACTTGGAGGTATTGCTGCCTAGCGCCCTGCTGGTCAGGGCTGAGGACAGTGGGGGCATTATCAGGAGTGGCCTTATTTTGTTCAGAAGCTCGCAAATGGCTTCAGGCTTTGCCACTCTGAAACAGAGAGACTTGTAGATAGGATAGTGGGACTCGGGAGGAGTCTGAATCACTGGTGATAAGAGCAGGAGATGGATGGCCTTCATAAACAGTTCAGCTGCAAAAGAGTCTCATGTAAGGGCTACCTGCTAAGGTGTGGGCAGTGCACTGAGGCTGCAGACGGAGGGAAGCGACCATGAGGCGGCAGCAGCTGGTGTCATTGCCATCCCCATTGTCCTGAAGGAGGAGGGCAGGAGAAAATTTTGGGGTTAGAGGGAGAGGCTGTGTGGAAAGAATCTGAGACATTTGGTTGAGTGATAGATCCAGTCCTCAGAAAGTGCAGTGAAGGAAGAAGGGAAAACCCAGTCCTGCCTTAGGATCCTTGTTCCTTGTGGTCTCCTGTTGGCTATGCTCAGCTAGAAGCCAGGGCTCTGGAAGCTTCTTGATAGAGTCCACGCAGGTCAGCCACCCAGGGCCCAGCACAGTGGAGAGCAGATCGGCAGTGAAATGGAAGACTGGAGGGCCTCGCATTTGAGCTGGTCCATTTCTCTTATGCACAGGTGAGGAAATACAGCCATAGGCTTATTCGTACCGGCTTGTAACAGGGCCTAAACCTTCTCTGACCCTCAGTTCTCGTGCCTTCTATGGCACCATCCTGCTCAGATAGTAATTTGGGAGCGAGGAGAGAGAAGAGGAAGGGCAAGGCAAATTACAGCTGAGTAGCGACTTATGATTAATGCAGTGAACACATTCGCAATTCCACGTGTGATGAAAGACATTCAAGGAGTTCAGAATTTAATTATGATTGGTTATGTGGTAATAAATATGCTAGGGCCGGCCAAGTAGCTCAGCGGATTGAAGCGCCTGCAAGCAGGTACAGGGGTTTGGTGTTCAATTGCCCGGACTACCATGCCAGCCCCACCCCCAGGGCATGCTGAGAAGGCAATTGAGACCGGGCATGGTGGTGCATGCCTGTAATCCCAGCTCCTGGGAGGCTATAAATAAGTGGATCACTACAAGTCCGATCTAGTAGTGAGACCCTGAACAACCTGCAGACCCTTCCCTAAAATTAAAAAAAAAATACTAATATTGGAAAATAATAAAGATAGCATTGAGTATTTTTTGTGGGGGAGGTGGCCCAGCCCACCCTGAGGGCAGGTTTGGTGTTGCATGTGGTGCTGGGTACTGAACCAAGGCCCCCTGTGCCTGCCTGAGCTTGGCCCTAAGTAGGTGCTTTTGACCACTGAGCTATCTTGCCAGCCCCAGCATTGAGTGTCTAGGAATGTACAACTGCATTTAGATTTGGCCTGATAATCACCCAGTTTGCATAGTACAGTTCTGTTTCCAATTGATCTGGCTCTAGAGCTGTCTTTGAGATATGGTCTCAGAGGTTTTAAAATTTTATATTTTTAAATGGAAAAAACTTTTATATGTTATGTATTTGGTACAGGGTCTCACTCCACAGCTCAGACTTGTCATGATCTTTCTGTTTCAGCTTCCCCCAGTGCTCAGATTATAGGCATGTGCCAACATGCCCATTCTTGGTGGCCATCTCAGTGCACTTGAGGTGGGGCTGGCACTGCATGCGGTACCAGGGATTGAACCTAGGTCCCTGCACTTGCTTAGGAAGGCAGTTAGACCACTGAGCTATTTCCAGTCTGGATTTTAATATTTAAACTGAAACACTGCAATAAAGGCTAAGTCATATTTGTGTGCCATGTTTCAACAGCAGAACCTTGTAGAACTTGGGCCAAAGCAAAGGGCTGATTTGCACACACATACTTCTATTACTCGTGTAGGCCTTGACTTACACACACATGTACACAGGTAAATAAATAGCAGCCATGAAGGCAACTACCAACTAAGAGAATTGACCTCAGAATGATCCCTATCTAATATAAAGAAGCTAGAAATGGTACTGGTGTTGGTAGTGATAAACCTTGGGAAATAAAGGACTTAGAATTGAGTGCTTATGAGTCAGTGAAGGTAGCTAGTGGGAAGTCATTATTGGTATTGTTCATTTGTTAAGACCATTAATAAATGATTACTGAGTACTCACTATATTCCAGACAGTTTGCTTAGTGCCAGGAATAGATAAGGAAGATGAGATGGATATAGTCTGGCTCACTTTATTAGGATTTTCAAGAAAATTCATTTTAGTAGCAAAAGTATTGAGAGTCGGGTTCCATTTTTCCTGTGCTCATATCTTCCTTTTTCATCCTAGCAGTGGGGAAGGATATGCATTCCAAATATAATGGATGACTGCTTTCATATGGCTGAAGAGCTTCTATTACTTTATATAAGATTTGGTGGCTGTTTAGGTGCTGCAGGAGGGGGTTGGGATGGTGTGGCCTTGGGATTAAAAATCTAATTTAAATATAGTTTATTTCAGGTATTAGATTATTACTTAGAGACTTTAAAAACAACAACAACTGATTTCTAAGGTCAGTAGAAATTCCACTAAAACAAGAGGGGGAGGCAGAAAAAAAAGAGCTCTTTGACTCCTTTATGAGTCATTTGAGCCAAAAGAAGCTCCTTATCTGCCTGCGAACAGAGCACAGTCACTTTCAATGAATAAAGACCAGGTATTTGCTAGATGCTTTCAAGTAAGTTGTTTAATATTCACAACAACTCTGTGAGGTGAGGATGATAACCCCGTTTTCACAAGGAGGAAAATGAGGTCCAAGTGCTTTAAGCGATGCTCCTCCCCCTCAGGATACATTAGTGTCAGAGCCAAGGGGCAAGGCCAGTGCTTTGGACTTGGGTGCCTCCTTTCTTCCTGGGTATCCCAAGGCCCTCCTAGGTATCATTTCGTTTTAATGATTTCAGTCAGTTAGTTTCACTTCCCGCTGTTCCTTACTCATCTCACAGTGCTTGACTTGCTTCCCTCTGATCTCCCAGGTCGGGTTTGGTGACTCCTAGACACACCAGGTGTGCTCTGTTACAGCTAGTACTGTGTGAATCCCCACTGGTGGTGTTTGCCGGTCTCACCTGCTAACTAAAAGCTCCTTGTAGATTGGACCACAGTCAGTGTTGGGTTCCATCTCC
Organism: Ctenomys sociabilis; assembly: GCA_004027165.1. Lineage (NCBI taxonomy): Eukaryota > Metazoa > Chordata > Mammalia > Rodentia > Ctenomyidae > Ctenomys > Ctenomys sociabilis. The sequence goes on along the minus strand of PVKA01006016.1, from coordinate 31,489 downwards.
TAGAACATCCCCAGGTGTGTGGAAAATTATCAGTCAGTCTTTAGAGTGATGTTAAGAAGGCAGTTAGGTCACTTTTACAAATGAAGGAACTGGGGTTCAGAGAGGTGAAGAAACTGATGTAAGATCACACAGCAAGTGAAGAAGAAATGTTAAACACAGATGCACTAATCCTAAAGATTTGGTTTTTTTTTACTCCAACACAACATGGTTAAATAGTTTCATCTCATAGAACAGACCTGATGGTTGTAGTGACCTGGAATGTGCTTGGGCTATGAACCAAATCATTAAGAAATAGCCTTCTTCAATACATATAGTTTAAATCTATGGTGTTAGAGGCTTGTTAGCTGCAGATCACAATGCCAGTCTAGTCCGAGTAGGTGCTTGCAGGCTTGATGTTCCATCCCCTGACCCCATTCTCTGCTGTCCTTCTAGTATCTTCCTCTTACCCTCTTCCCAGTTGAAAATTTCGTGCTAATAATTCTTGCTTTACCATCTCACCAGTTTTCACCATCCATCTCCCCTCCTAACAGTCAGGAACAAGCCAATAATTTTTATTGACATTTGAAAATGCTATTTTGCTGTTAAACCAATACACACAATTGCTAAAAATCTGCTGGCAAATGGTAATAATCAAGATGAGGTAGGTTTGGATTTCAGTGAGGCTGCCTACACTGTCCTTAGAGGCATATAAATTAATTATAATTAAGAACTTTGCGCAGATGTTAGAAGAGAAACTATGAACAATTTTGCTGTCTGAGATGGCAGAATATTAAAGGAAATTAAAAAATCATGAGTGGTTGCTTCTGGGAGAGTGCAGATAATCATCTAATATTACAAATTTCTATTAAATGGAGAAAAGTAAAGTGATTCATAATCTTTTATTACTTATCTGTAAAATCCTTGTGTCAAGACCTTGGATGACAATAGAAGTGTTACTTTCTTTTGTGCATGTAGCAGGAAAGAGCAGCTCATATAAAACAAACACCTAGATTTAGCTGCTGGACACATGGTAGAGCAAGGAAGGGGCTTAGAAGATATATCTGGTTGCTCAAATCTGAACAAGAAGGGATTGCTATCTGGTGTATGTCCTAGAAAAGACCTGGTATAAATATCTTTGCAAATGAATTCAAAATCAGCGTTGCCCTTGGCAATGATGAGGGCATCATCTCCTGGGGTATAAAAGGGCTTGGGAAGGGCCCCCTTCCCTGATTGACACAGCAGTATTTGATGGTTCATCCACTGGGTCAAGGATTTGAATAGCTTTTACTTGTATCTTCCCTGTCTCTCTCCTCTCCTCTCCTTTTCCCTCCCCTTAAACCCTCCTTTCCCAATCCTCTAATCAACTACTTTCCCAGAAGCAACTTAACTTAGGTTCTTTTTACTTTGAGTTTCTATTTGTATCATTTGTTGTGGGCAGTGGTATGTTGAACTATATTTAAGACTGGCTGCTCACAAAAGTTTATTTAAGTAGATAAATAACCTAACAAGAACAAGGAGGCCTATTTGTTGCCATGTGGGTTGCCGAATGAAGCATAGATTTGGTACGCTTGTAGCATGTCCCAGCATACCTTTCTTTCTTCTCTGGTTTCGTGGGTGCACTCCGTACCGCACTACCCACACTGCCACATTTCTTAGCCTATTCCTCTCTGAAGGCATAGCAGAGTCAAGGAGACTCACCATCTCTAAAACAGGGATGGATGAGCTCCTGGAGTGAGAAGGAAGAGACCACAGGGCTCTGAAGTGTTAAGGTCTAAGTCAACTGAAATCAAGGGTTGTCACTTTTATGCATTGTTTCTGCAGATTTGGGTGACATTTAGTAGCTTAGAAGGCTCTGAATTCATTTAGAAGATTGAAATTGGTTTTCAGATGTCCAGAATATAACAAATAGATAACATTAAATTTCACTATTATGGAAATAGATATTAGCCATAGACTTTATGAAGACATCAGATAGTGGATGTTTGGGATTGTGATGCCAACACTGCCTGCTCCAGATTGCTAACACATGTGGGTCCTGAGTTAAGCATTCAGATTCTGGAACATCCTATATATTTGAGTTCAGAAAGTAGGCTTTAAAACCCGGAATTAACTTGGTTCTTAGATTTGAAAAATATGATAGGGAAAAAATCATTTATGATCTCTCTTGCTGAGTTGAGTGAAGCATACTTTTCGGTTCATGGCTCACTTTCATTATTGGTTCAGGTGAGTATATTTTCTTTCAACTCCTGTAAGACAGTCTTGAAATTTTCTCTGGGGAGATCTTGTTAAGACCTTTCTTTGTTAATTCCAAAATAGTTTACCGTTGATTTTGCTCTTATGAATATTACATTGTCTGGTTGGTTATTAAAAGGGTATTTTTCTTTCCTAAGAGTACCATTTATGTAGAAACCTTGCTGAACTATATTAATTCAAGTAATTCTTAAATTCGGTTTTGATTTTCTGTGTGGATAACTGAATTGTCTTCATATAATGGCCCTTCATTTTTTCCCCTCTTATTCTCAAAACATTTGTTTCCTTGACTTTATTTTTATCAGAACTTCCAGTAGCACAATTAAAATTAGCCTGGCATTTTCTGAACATCAAAGGGCATGAGATAAACGTTTTTGGTATGTTACCTTATCAAGTACAGAATAACAATCTCTATTTTCTATTATCAAAGAGGTTTTTTTAAAGAAACATTTTATCACTTCTGTTTTGAATAGGTCTTTCTATTAATTAAATTCATTTTATTCATTTTTGAGATTATTCATATAATATTTCCTTTAGTTCTTTATCATGGCAAATTATTTTGATACATGTATTACAAAGGTCAGTTACCTGTGCATTTATGATAGAAGACATGTTGATGATTATCATTTTAAATTGTACTCTTCTGTGTCTTGGTTAACTAATGTCTTGCTTAGGAACTTTAAATTTGCTTATATGTTCATAAGCAAAAAAGACTTACGATAATCTTTTGTTATATTATTGTTTACCTGGATTTATAATCGAACTTTCTTTCTTATTTTATTCTGTTTTCTTAACTTGAATGATCAAGGCTCATTTCTTCCATGAGTTTGTTAAACTATCCTATCTAGCAATGAAACCATTTGTACTAGTTCCCCCCGCCCATTTTCCATTCTTTTTCCTAATGATTCTACAGATTAGTGGGTCTATTTTAGTAGACTGGTGTATGAACATGACATGCTTCGATGAGTACATCTCTCATCATCCCCCTTGCCCCATGCTCCCCACTGATTCCACATTTAGGGAAAGGGGTTTCAGTGCCTATATTTTGCTCATATTTATCCCCTGACTACTGACCCTTACATCCTCCCACCTCCTCTCTTATTCCCTTTCTCTTTGTTTGTTTTACTGAGTCCTAAATTTAGAAGGGCTGATCTAATGCTGCAGAGCCAGAAGGAGTGATCAAGGAGTGCTGGGATCCCCATGAGCAGGGTCCAGGGCTGGGTGCACACGGCTGAGAACACATCTCATGACTTTTGAGATTTTAGTGTAGAAAATGGAATGTATAGGAGAGGGAAGGAGGAAACGTTGTTACATTAGGGCTGGGGTTTGGATGCCATTTTACTCTGTTTAATGGTTATTATGTCCATATTTTCTACATTCTTTTGCCCACTCTCCATTGGTTATTTTAAAAATATACATTTAATTTAAAGCAACTGATTTTCATTGTTTTCTTGCATTATTTAAAAATTTTGTGTGAGTTACTATTTTCTCCTTTTAGTTATACATTCAACTTGAAGTTTGTCTTTTCTCTGCTAAACTTATGCTCTCCCATGGTGGAAATTTAAATTGTTGCCTTAAACGTGTCAAACCTATATATTTAAATTTAGTTATATTCATGACTATTGTATGTTCCCAGTACCAGTATGTGACATCTCTCATTGTCCATTTGGATGTTCTTACTTCTGAATTTTGTTTTGTCCTGATATTAAAATTTTGATAGCTATTCTCCCATTAACCTCCAAATGGCCTCGCCTATGTACTTCACTTGAATTACCCCACCTGAAATTCTTGGTTTCCCCATACTCATGTAAGGTGACACATTTTAAGTCTCATGTTCCAGTTTTCTGTCTTTATTTGTGGCTTTGGAAATTGGACCTAAATAGTCCTGAAGCACATTCTGGCACTTTTAATCCTAATTTCACTGGCTGCCGTATTCCAACCACAGTGTTCTTCCTGGAGTCAGTCATATCCTGACTACTAAAAAAGGGTGATGCTTGGGAATTTTGATCTTAAATTCTTCATTACATCCCATTTCCTCTTCCAGTTGGGGTTGTCTCAGCTTTTTCTGCATGGGTGGCCCAGCTTCTCACCCTGATGTACGTCCCTGGTCGTCTGCTGGGAGCCATGTATAGACAGTTTCCTGGTGTAGTTACCCTGGACTGGTTAGAGGCAAGGGCATGGGGATCTGCGGCCTCCTGCTTGCTGGAGAACAAAGTTCCCTGAGCCCAACTTTTAAGGAAGCAAAGGGTCTAGCAATACACAGCAGTCAGTCTAACCCTCTGCCCTATTGCTGGGTGTATTTCTTGCACCAGGTGCTTCCATTCATAGCATGATTTGTGAAGCTGAGTTCCGCCGATTCTCAGTACTGACTCTGGCCCAAGTGACTCTCAAGTGCTGCTGCATGTCTGGTGAGTTGTCAGTGGAGTCTGCCATCACCCCACGGCCACAGTGTGACATCATTTTAAAGAAGTTATATCACTGAGGAAACTAACAGCGCCTGCCCCCTGGGAGGTTTCTCTTAACATTCCTCTCAGCCTCTGTCTGACATTCCTTCACTCCCACCTCCCACATGCTCACTTGGTGCTTTCATAAATAGCCAGAAAAGCTTCTAAAAGCTTAAAGGTAACATCCTCTGCTTCTGCACAGTATTTTATATTCTTCAAAGGGCTTCCATATACGTGCTATCATTTGATCTCCACAAAGCCTTTCATTTATGTAGGTTAGTTATATTGTCCTGATTTCACCCATGATGAAATAGAGTCAGTAATTAGGTGACTTGTCCATCCTTAGGTACCTGGTTAGTGTGAGCCTTGTTGGAAGCTCAGGTTGGTGATTCCATTCGTTCACTATTTGTTCATTTGTCCACTCCTACTGAAAAGTGGCCCCAAAATGGAAAAAGAAGAAATTTTTTGAGTCAGGAAGGTCAGCTTCCCAAATGCTGGGATTACAGGCATGTGCCATCATGCCCAGTGTCAATAGCCATCTCAGTGTGCACCAGGGGCAGAGCCAGGGTGGCACGCTGGGGATCAAACCTATCTACGCAAGCGCTTTAGTCTGCTGAGCTATATGGCTGGCCCTGTTATGTGTTCTTCATTGCGTATTTAGCCTCTCAGATCAGCTTTTTCATTTGTAATAAAAGAAAAAAATATGACCTATGATGTTTAATTGAGGCCAAATAATGGAAGAAAATTACCTGGCAATAACAGTGCCTGACATATAGTAGGTTGAGCTGTTATAGATAAAAATGGTCCAACATCAGCAGTTTTATATATGGTCTAATCTAGTTGTAGCAACTGAATATTCAATCACTTTTAGTGAGTAAATCTATTTTTTGTATATGATATACTACTAGGTCCCAAGGAATAACACAGGGTATTCCTTTTGTGTCTGCATCGTCTGAAAGACCAGAGCTCTGCAGGGCAGTGCCAGCATCTGTTGCATCCTCAGCACCAAAAACAATGTCTTGAAGATAGTGGATGCTTCCTAAATAAATGTTGCCTGAATTAAGAAGGTGCTTACTTCTTAATGAGGATGTAACCTGCCACTTAAGATAGGCAGACACATGATCATATAATTCTAATACACTGCCCACAAGGAGTGGGTCAACCACTTAAGAGTAGCAGATGTAGGATCATGTAATATGCTAGTACTGTTAGATAGACACATACAGGTTTAGGTGTGAGCTCAAAGGAAGCAATGTTCAGCTCTACTGAGGAGGATGAAATGCAGTGAAGAAGAAGGGCCTCAGCCTCTTAGAGCAGGTTTATTGAGACTTGTGATCCAGCTGAGGAAAGGAACAACACTGCTTTGCTTCTCTTTGACTGCATGCTTCCTATTAACCATCCCTTTTCTGCTGTCTGAAACTGAGTTTGTAGTCAAAGCACCTTCTTCTTTGTCTCACAGACCCTCTGTGACTGGTATCTCCTGTCATGTATTGCTTTGTAAAGTCCTTTGTTCCACCCTGAGTATAAAAGAGCTGCTTGGTAAAACTCGAGTTTATTCTTTTGAGTGTCACGCTAGCCATTGCATAATGAAGCGTAATATATTGTATGAGAAGCAATAGAGGAACACAAGAGATATTTTAAGGGAGCCAATAAAACCTCGAAGTGGGAGCGTGCAGAGTGCATTAAAGTTAATAAACTGTCATGGCAGACAGGATCACTTTTAAATGTGAATGTGAAGGAATCTAATTTAGGGACTTGTAACTGTAGGATTAGCATCCCACTGAAATGAAGTTAGCTGCTACTTTGCCAAATTCTAAATCTTTTGATTCTCCTGGAGAAGCAGTCTTCAGCTCTTTGTGGTATGAATTTAACTCTTTTCCTCTGACTATTTGGTCTGCTCAACTGTAACTATACTGTTGCTTTTCTTTAAACTCTGAGAGGATGAGTATAGACCTTGGTTCTCATGCTCCATCGGGTGCAGCCCATCTGCCTGAATTTTCAGGGCTCTTAGGGTTATTTACTTTCCACGTGGTGAAATGGGGACTTGCAAATGGACAGGAGTCAGTTTTGGTCTGACGCACTCTGCCCGGCTACTGGTCTGTCTATTCACAAGAGCGAGACAGAGCAATCGATACAGGTCTACTTCTTGGCAGCGGTGAAGGATGACTACAACAGCAAGGGTTCCAAAATGCTTTGTGCCAAGAGCTGGATTGGATTTTGTGCTTCTTCAGCCACAAAATGTCCCCATCATCTTACTCCCGAATTATTAATGCCCTTTGTGGCCAGTGTCCTCAGCGTGAATACTTGCTTTGCTTTCTTTATTTAACACCCTCATTTTCATTATTTTTCTCTTGGTTAGCCAAACTCTCAATTTTTTCACTTGCCTAATATCTCACTTTTTTATTTTTCAAAAAAAAAATGGGATTTATTCATCCTTGGTTTCTTGTTCTCTGTTTCACAGACGAAGAATTTTTGATTCTGGATCTCAATGTAGTTTGTAGAATACTCCCTTGTTGTGTAAGAATGCTTTGTTTCTATATTGACATTCTGACTTTGAACAATTATATAATTGTTTTGAGCTTTAGTTTCTGCATTCAAGAAACGTGAATAAAATAAAAGGCCAGAGAGATAGGCCAATGGCATAAGCACCTGCCTGACAAGTACACAGTCCCAAGTTTGATCCTTGGGACTGCAAATGAAATGAAATAAAATAAAATAAAAATCTCATTTATAGGGTTCCCATGAGGATCAAGGAGATTGCATGTAAGAGGTACCTGATACAGTATCATAAAACAAGTGCATGATAAATGACTATTTAAAACAAAACAACAAATGCAGGACTCAGTCTATTAAAATAAGAATGGCTTTTAGAGAATGATGGGAAGCATAAAGAGAAATTACCAATGTTTAAATGCTGCAGAGCTGTGTTTTTAGCACAGTGTAAGAGTTAGGATCATGTATGGAAGTCAAAAAGCAGGAATTCTTTGTAGAGAAAGGGTGGTAAGGTGTATACCAATATGTAACCAGTAATTTTGGACTATTATGACATTCCATCAGAAAAATTGAAATCGTTTTCAAAAGTCAGAAACTCTGGGTTCAGGTTTGTTTTGCTTAATATTCTTCTCATTTTGAGCAGGCCAATAAGCTTGTTTGAACCTTGGCATCAACATCTATGAAATGGGGGTGATGGCATTCTTATTTTTCCCACTAGACTTTCATGAGGATCAATCTTCCTTCTTTCTTTCTTTCTTTCTTTCTTTCTTTCTTTCTTTCTTTCTTTCTTTCTTTCTTTCTTTCTTTCTTTCTTTCTGACAGGGTTTACAGGTTCTCTAGGGTCTTACTGTGTAGATTGGACTTGTAGTGATCATCCTGTTTTCAGCCTCTCAAATGCTGGGATTACAGATGCACACAACCATGGCCAGTGTCACTCGTGGTCTCAATGTGCCCTGGGGCCATGGCCAGCACCACACACTGGAGATAGAAACCCAGCCTCTGTGTTCTACTTAAGCAAGTGATTTTAGTCCACTGAATCATCTGGCCAGCCTTTCATAAGGATCATTTGTAAGGATCACTTGGAAATACTGCCCATATATCAACTGTTCTTGTGATTTAGTATTTTAAGGGTCAGGCACCAAAATGATTGCTAAAGCTTTTGTTAGCTCTTGTCCTTTGAGAGGCAAACACAAAGAAGCCACAGCAAGAGTGAGGGACTTCTGCATCTGATGCTCCCGTGCACAGCTCACCCAGGCGGTGCCTTGGTGCTGGCCCCTGGTGAGCCCATTTTGCTGCTCATGTGGCCAGGAGCAGTTGGAGGATGGGTTCTAACCATAATGCCAAGGTCACCAGCAACAGCACGACCCCGCCTACAGACTGCCACGTGTGTGCACTTGGCACAAGCACCTGAGATGCTCGTGTCCCCTTTTCCTTGCGTGGCTCTGTCCATTGCAGTAGAATTGCTTTTTATCTTGCTCAAAGATGTCTGAGGCCTTTGAAAGTTTCTTTTCCTCTTATTCTGCTGAGCAAAGAGCAGAGTGAGAGCTTAGAGACTGGGCTAATTGCTAGAAGGTGGGCTTGATAATCAGAAGAAGATAAGGCCCTTAAATTACACTTTTCGATCTCTTCAAAGACTGGTTGTGTAGTTGTGTAGTGTTGAGTATTTTAACCATGCTCTCTCTTTTTTTTTTTGTCCTTTCAGGGAGTCAACAAGCTAAAGATGAAGCCCAGAGCAGAGTGCTGTTCTCCCAAGTTCTGGTTGGTGTTGGCCGTCCTGGTCGTGTCTGGCAGCAGAGCCCGGTCTCAGAAGAGCCCCCCCAGCATTGGCATTGCTGTCATCCTCGTGGGCACTTCAGACGAGGTGGCCATCAAGGATGCCCACGAGAAAGATGATTTCCACCATCTCTCCGTGGTGCCCCGGGTGGAGCTGGTAGCCATGAATGAGACTGACCCAAAGAGTATCATCACCCGCATCTGTGATCTCATGTCTGACCGGAAGATCCAGGGTGTGGTGTTCGCTGATGATACAGACCAGGAAGCCATCGCCCAGATCCTAGATTTCATTTCTGCTCAGACTCTCACCCCCATCCTGGGCATCCATGGGGGCTCTTCCATGATCATGGCAGACAAGGTAAAAGGGAGCTGGGGGGGGCTGGTGCTGGGGATCAAATGATACATTCGTTTGTGTTGGGGCAAAAGTGGGATGTTAACAGTAGAAATGAACTGGGATGCACTGGGTGAGTGGATCAGCTAGATTGTTGTGAGATGAAAGTGAGAGAAAGAAGCTCGTGTGCAGATGCTTCTACAGTTTAGAACTGATGGTATTTTTGTTTGTTTGTAAATGGACCTGTAGAAGTTACTTCAAAATGTTGGCACTTGTGGTTTTGATGTGTTTTCTTCAAAGAGTAGTGTGAAAATCACCACTTCACTATTTTAAAATAAGGCCTGCTTCTTTCCTCTTAGCTGTACGTCTTCCCCACTATAGTGATTTTGTGAAAATATATAAAGGCAGGGAATTGCTTCCACAGAGACACACATATGGGAAGGGACAGCACCCACACATCATTCACATCAGCCTGGGAATGGAATTGGGTTGGAATCCCTGGAGCTGTCACAACTGCGTTTTCCCCACGCTTAGGTTTGAAGCAGAGGTCTTCAGCCTTGGCTGCACGTTGGCCTCAGCTGGAGAGCAATCACTACCACTGAGGTCTGTATTCTACTCCCAGAAACCCTGGTCATTAGCGCTGGGCTCCAGGATTCTGAAAAGCTTCCTAGGTAATCCTGGTATGCAGTTAGGGTTAAGAACCATTGCTTTAAAGCCAAAACTAAATTTTGATTTTTCATACCTTAATGTTCAGTTGTCTGCAGACAGACTAATTTTCATCTGGAATTAGTGCTTAGTCTCCAACTCCAGAGGAAGTGTGTTATTTTGCTTTTGCATTTTTAGTCATTCACTATTTTTCCGTGCTTTGTTGATTAGTGGGTGCAACACTTCTCGCTTATGTATTGTCCATTGAGGCGATTTACATCTTAAAATGATTTATTTCACCTTAAGTGCTACATTTTTTCACTTGTATCATTTTGTATTTCTAAAATTGTCTCTCAGCATTGGTATCTTAAGCTTTCCATTATCACTTTCAAAACTGTCTTTGGTTTTGTACATAAAAGACATGCTGTGGGGTTAATGATGTCCCCAAACATCTCAAAACCAGCGCAGATACCAAGAGCATCCACTTGAGAGTCCCCCCAGCACAGCAGCTTGGCGGAGGCCGGAAGAGCCTTGCGTGTCCGCTGTCGCCCTCTGTCGGCGGCAGGCAGAGGTGATTAGCTCGTGGTTCAGCTTTCCTGCCTTCAGTCTAGAAATGATCAGGATCAAAGTGCGAAGGATTTGGAAGGGTAAGGAAAGGGAGGGTTATGGGAAAAAAGTAAGTAAGAGATATTATGTACAGGTATGAATTCCTTATGATGAATGTGGTCATTATGCATCTCAAAAATTAATTTTAAAAAACAGCAGAATCATACATGAATGATAATCTTTCATCCATGTGAACATGGATACAGGTGTTGGAGGTACCTGGCATGTTAAGTGGCCAAATCTATGGGAAGATGGATAAACTCTAAATGGAAAGTGTACTGGCTGAGGCAAAACCCTGTAAATTTTGCTTCAGGTAGCTGCTGCTCTAAAATATTATCATGCTTAGTGAATTGTATTTTATTTTAATAGTGGGATTTTGACAGCGTAGTGTTGCATTGAAGTAATGTTGATATAGATTAGAGTCAAATATTTAAATCCTAAATAAGTGCATTCTTCTTCAGAGAGTAGTAGGAGTAAAAATGACTTTTAAAACTATATGAGGTATTGTACAATCTGTTTTATTTCCTCCCAATAGGAAAGATTACCCCTAACTTGGTTGAATGCATCTTTCTGGTATCTCTTACAAATTTCTACCATTGATACAAGAATATGAGCTATAACACAACCCATGTGAAGAGATAGTCTCTGGATTAGTGTAGGTGATTTGAGAAGGTTCCCCATGCTCTGTCCTTTCATGAACTAAAATATTATTTGATCTGTTTCTTATAGTTGGGGAAACTGAGGATCTAGGAGGTTAAATAATGCATCTAGAATAATATATTGAAAGTGATAGCAATATTTTTAACACTTACTGCTGTCTGGGAAGGTCATGTACTTTTACTCCTTAAGAAAATGAGACCCTGGGCCGGGGAGATGGCTCAGTGGAATAAGTGCTTCCCTGGCAAGCACAACGGTCTGAATACAATCCCCTGTTCTGCAGAGAAAAAAAGAGAGAGAGACCTGAGAGACCTGAATTCACAGGTCGTATCAACCTATCTAACTTCTCTTTCATTCTGTGACATTGTCATATGATGTGATATGCCTGAAAATTGATTCATAATCAGGCAATACAGGAATCTCACCACAGAGAATGTGGTGTGGCATGGTGCTTAGGTGTAATGCAATCCCCCAGAGGGTTCACTGGTATTTTGCTTCTAGAAGCAAAAGGCTGATCCAGTGATGGGTCTTCCAGATCACTGCAATGAGACTCCCACTCTGATCACCTCTCTCTTTCTCTTGTCCTCATTGACACTGTGTCCTTGACTTCATCTTATTTTGAGAAGGGAGACCAGGAATCAAACTCATGACTTCATACTTGCCAGGCAGGTGCTGTATTGCTGTACTATATCCCTGGCCCCATCTTATCTTTTCCTGTCTCCATTAATGGAAGGATGTGAACAGTGATCTTTGGATGTTTTCTAAAAATAATCTAAGTCATATTTAAGTGACTTTAGATCCAAAGAGAAGAATTTCTAAAAAGTAGGCAGAGGAAAGGAAAGAGAAGAAGGAAATCTTAACAGCTTGAAAGTTGGATGCCTGCATGGCGGCTGGAGAGGAGGATATAGCAGGAGCTGTAGTCACTAGCACCAGAAGTGCTCAGCGCCAAGATTCCCAGAAGCTCATAGGAGAGTATTCATGGATTGAAAGAATTCACATGAAAGCCAAGAAAGAGTCCTTCAGGCAGGTGTGGTGCCAGATGCCTACAATCCCAGCTGTTCTGGAGGCTGAGACAGGAAGATCACAGATTCAAGACCTGCCTGGACAACTTACAGGCAGTCTGTCTCAAAATAAACTTTTAACAAAGTCTGGCAGTGCAAGTTAGTACTAGAGCCCTTGCCAAAAATGTGCAAGGCCCTGGCTTAATCCTCTGTTCTGGGAGATCAGAGAATAAAAGAGTCTCCCAGATCGTGGAGAAGGCTTTGAAGAAGTTTCAAAACTCAACCACTTCAAAATCTAAGACCAGTTTTTAAAATAAAAATGTATTTTTATATACCATGACCATGATTTGGTTTTCTTTAAAAAGAAAGAAAGGGGCCAGGGAGATGGCTCAGTCGAATAAGTACTTCCTTGGCAAGCACAAGGGCCTGAGTTCAATCCCCAGTTCCACAAAAACAAAACAAAGGAAAAAAGAAAAAGAAAAAAATTAAAATAACAATAAAATAGAGTTACAAAATAAATTAATAGGCAAGTTACAATAATTAGTACATTGTATATTGTTGTCTGCATAGTAGTTATTCAGAATGGAAGATATAGGCATAGTATTTTGTCAAACAATATTAGGACAAAGCTTTTTTTTACAGTGAATTGAAAGAAACTAGCAGTACACCATGATTTGTAAATACAGAATGGGGACATACAGTTTGGCAGCTATTAATCAACAATGCATCAGTGGGACAAGCATTTGAAGGTGGAGATAGCTAGGCTGTGTTTGAGACTTGCAATGACTATCTGAAGAGTGATAAATAAATCTTCTATTTCACTTCCTCCTTTTCAGAGACAGGTAATTGCCACTTCATTAAAATTTCTTTTCTCCTGTTAGTTTGTTTAGAATAAAAACCACTTATTAAGTGCTCTTGTCACAGATGCATTACAGGGATGAAGTCCTGCTTTTGAAAGAGTTTTTAATGTAGAGAGAATGGCACTATTGTAAAAGACTTTTGATGAAATAATAAAGACATCGTTCAGTACTTCAGCATCTGGTCACATAGCATATGTTCACTTTTTTGCAAATGCTAGTTAATCAGCAAAAACATTAATTGGTGATCTGCTTTCTTGATGAAGAAATATACTTAATACTGAGGCAGAGAAGAGTACAGGACAAAATAGACTGTCTGAGGGCTCCAAACCAGAGAGGCAGAGCTGGTTTCAAGCATCACTTTCCTAGATGTGCAGCTCTGTGCTTACCACCAACTCCTTACCCATAATCTTGGTTTCTTGGCTGCATAGTGGGAGTAATGTTGCTGAAGATTAAGTGCTGAGATAGCACATGGCGAGCGCCTCATGAAGTGGCCAGCATAGCGTCCTGCAGGGGAAGGAGGTTTTGTGGAGCATTGTGGAGAAATTGAGATCTCACTCATGGTATAGGTAAAGAGTGAGAATTGTATAAAGCAGACAGTGGTGGGATGGGTCTGGACTGGAAAACAACCCAAAGTCTAAAAAAGGGGTTTGAATTTGGGGGCTGGGGACTTGGTTCTGTCCTAGCAGAAAAACTGAGGCTCATTAGAGTATAAAACTTGCCACAGTCTGAAATGACATATTCACCTAAAAGAAAGCTGTAACTTAAAAGACCTGAGGGGTGCTTGTAACCAGAGACTGTTTACAGTCACCATGGAGAAAATCATTAAAAATGCATGAGGTGTTTTTTGGCAGTTCCCCACCTGAGTATTAAGAACCTATTTTATTATGTCCTGTAATAATTGCTTTTGTTCTCTCTGAGATCCTGGATTTAGGATACCCATTCAAACCTAAGTAATGAACTAGAAATAGGTGTATTTCCATTTCTTTCTAGGCATATTCTCTCTTCATCTCCTGAAATCTTTCTTAGATTTTCACAGTTTAACTCAGAGAGGTTAAGTAAATAATGCAGGAGATCACAGCTCATAATTAGCAAAGGGACTGGGATTCAAATCCCAGAAATACTTGTGTTGAAGCCCATGCTTTCTATTATACAGTTTTGCCTCATGAGATACTGAGCTAAGAATTGTAACTTAAGTTTTAATCTCCATTCTGATGAGCTTTAGAAATTTGGGCAATCAGATCACTTAAGCTACATGATACTCAGAGTATGGTTTGTAAGATGTAATTTTTGTTTTCATCCTACCCAATTTACAACATTTTGAAGATAAGATGGAATAAAATATGTGGAAAATGTTGGAACAGCACTGTGCAAACAGACACTTTAGGTGAGGAAAATAGGGGTTGGTGGTAGGAAGTGAGAGTCCCTTACAATTGTTCTGTAACTGGCACCAAGACCAAATGCAGATGGCTGGGACAGGAGGTGAGAAGGGAAATGAGAAGATGAATCAGGCAAGAGCACGCAAGATGCAACCTAGTGCTGCAAAAAAAGAAGAGAAAATGGCACGCTGGGTGAGGGTTGGACTCTGGAAATGGGTTAATCGGAGTGAAAGGCTGTGGCTAAGCCACGCATCTGTGCCGTGGCCTCACTAAGGGACCTGCGAGACGTTCTCAGCATGGAGTCTGCTGCTCTGACTCTTTTCTAAACTGCTTCATTAAAAAGTGATGTTTTGAAGAATATGCTCATTTCTGGGCAGAAAACCATAGTTTGTACTATAACTGGGTTTGGGAAGATGGTCCCTCTTCTGCCTTGGCCCCATCTTCTCCCCCCTTTTCTCCTACCTCCTACACCACTTTCCAGGACTAATAGCACTGCATTTGGAGAGGGGAGAAGTGTTGTGTGGCACTACTGTTTTCCATTTGTGGATATGAATTATCATATCCAAAATCTTCCTGAAACCAATGTAACTACTCTGTGGCAGTTACATCTCATTCCTGTTCTTCTTGCTGAATTTCTGATGTCTCCTGATTTATTACTTTGCTTTTGCTTGCCTTTGATACGGTATTTCTTGGAAAAAATACTTTATAAGCAAACTCTAGTGTTCCACCTTGCTTGGAAGAGGGGTGTTCAATATGAAGATAAGAAAAGTAAGAGAGAAAATTGCTAATAGAATAGGCTAACCTTGTGTTGAACATCCTTTTTTTTTTTTTTGTGGAACTGGGGATTGAACTCAGGCTCTTGTGGTTGCCAGAGAAATGCTTATTCCACTGAGCCATCTCCCCAGCCCTGAGCATCCTATTTTTTTTTAAGTGTTCCTATGTGTTAAAAAGTGGTGTTCTCTTCCTATTGATGTAGAAACTGAGTCAGAGAGTTTGTGTTCCTTGGTCAAATTCACATGACTACAACAATAATAGGGCTGGAATCTGAACCTGGGTATACATGATCTTAAAATTTTTGCCCAGTTGACACACTGAGGAAGTAGTAGGAAAATCCAGGATGGATTTGCCTGTTTAGGGATCAGTTTTCTCTACTTCTTCAGTTTTCCTTGAGCCTTATAGTGAGTAAACAGTTCTTATAAGCAACAGTGACACAGCCCATAAGCCCACATGCTTCTCAGGTCAACCACATGCTTATGGAATGTGCTCCTAGCTGGTCAGCCATCTTCTTCTAAAATTGGGCTTTACAGAAACTGGCCACTTGGAGTTCAGCTACAGTTTTAATGCTGTAAAAATGGAAGGCCTAAAAACTGCCTTAACACCTACAGAAATAAAGGTGTGTGGTTCTAGAAAGTAGCACATGGGCCTGGCTTCTCAGACTCCTCCAGGAAAATGATGGTGTGTATGCAAGAGGACACAGCCAGGACAGAATGCAGGCTTGGGAGCCAGTGGTGCTGGGCTGTTTTCACTTTACTCTCAGCCTTGGCACCTTTGCTATATGTGAGAAGCTCTCTGAGCCTCATAAGATCCAAACAGGGATGAAACCAGCACCCAGCTCATAGTGGGCACTGAGTCTTGTGAATCAAAGAAACCACATAAGACTGTCTTTGTAAGACTTCACCTTTGAAGAAAGAGATCCTAAGTTTTCCTACAAAGAGAAGAGCTGGAGAAAGTTTTTGAATTCGTGGTCAATTATAGATTCAAAAGTGTTGATAAATAATAAAAATTAGTATATGGATAAAATATTGAAGATATTAGGTAGGAAGGAGCAACATGATGTAGAAACAAGAGGACAGTTATTTTTCTGCATAGCACCAGCTAGTTTTTAGTGGGTTACACTAACAGTGCTAAAACATTCTAGATTATGCTTTCTGCATGCTAAGTATACTTTTATTCCTTTTTCTGAGACTTCTGGATTTTATCTTTTTTGCCTTATTCCTAGATGCTAAGCCTACATTTCACTCAAAATTATGGTTTGACTTTGTACAATCCAGAATGCTGGATAGTAACATTAAAAGCTATTCTTAGTCTGCTTTCCTGAGAATAAGAACGGTTTCCTGCCATAACTCTATTTTACATTGACAAAGAAGACCTGGTTATCTCAAATCATCATGTAGTTATGCTGAATGAGATTACATTGATGGCATTTATTTTTGTCAGGTTTTGAGCTAGTCACCTGTAAAAGCTAGTCTCTTTATATATGTTATTTTAGGTTTTCATTGAATTGGTGAGACATATTTTGTCTCCATTTTTCAGATGCAAAGATGGCAATTCAAAGAGATTAACTACATTTCTCAAAACTTTCACATAGTGATTTTTCTCCTCGTGGCTTCCTCAAGTCAGCGTTTTCTGGTTTCTTGGAAGATGCAACCTGGAGTCAGAGACTGCTGATGTGGGTCAGGGTTGTGGGAATGTCAGGGATGACTGATATGTGGGGTTTTCTTGAGATCTTTGTTAGGGTGGGAGTTGCCCTTGCCCTAGTTTTTGGCATGCTTATAACCAAGGAAAGAAGAACTAACTGATCAAATCCTGATCTCAAGACCCCAAACAAGTTCTAAAGGACCAACTCTCTTCAGGTTGCCAGAGAGGATGGCAGGAGGATAGAGATGGGAAAGGCTTTGGCAGGGTCTCTCAGAAAACATAAACAACAACCTGAGCAGTCAAAACAAAGACCCTTCTTATTTCTCTGGGCTCACATCTAACCCAGAGTTTATTTCCTTGTTCTAATCTTCTCAGTGTGTCTTGCCCAAGCATCTTGGGTAATCAGTTATTACTTTTTTCTGTTTAATTATTAATTTGTCCTTTCTTCCTGGCATTTTCCTTTTTAGGGATTCTTAGGAAATGTTTTAATTGTCAAAGTGACAATTTGGTAATTCTGTATGTATGTGTGTGCACATGTGTATTTATTTGTGTGTATCACAAGTCACTTTTAAAACCCAAATAGTAGGCATTGTTAAGTGCCCTGCAATATGTATTGGTACTCCATAGTCAAGAATAGTCTTACCCTAAATATCAACTGTATTTGCACTGAAAAATCAATAAACAAGCAGGGGCTGGGGAGATTGCTCAGTGGTCTAAGTACCTGCCTAGCAAGTGCGAGGATCCAGCTTGATCCCCGGTCCCTCATGCTGTACTGGCTCCAGAAACCCAGTTGCGCTGTGCTAGCCACCAAAACCAGAGTGGTGGCTCACACCTGTGATCCCAGTGCTGAGGAGACTGAGACAGAAGGACTTAGTTCGAGTCCGAGCTGTGTAGTGAGACCCTGTGCCAAATAAATAAATAAATAAATAAATAAATAAATAAATAAATAAATAAATAAATAAAATATTTAAAAAAATAAACAAGCAAACATAAAACCTTTCCTTGATCATCGTTTTTCCCTTCCATTTTACAGTTCAGATGATTAAAAAGTAGTCCACAAATACAGTTTTCCACTCTCATCTCTCATTTTCTTCAAAATGCCAAATTCAGTGGATTGCCAAGTTGTTCTTGACTTTCTGCTGCAGTGAACACTGTTGACCTTTTTAGCATTAGTCTCAAAAATTATGATAAGAGTAATTAGATTTGTCACAGATTTGGTGACAGTGCAAATGAGAATGAGTTAAGATAGGATAATTAGGATAATGGGACTCTAGGTGGAACTATTTGTTAGTTTATGATTGTTTTTGTTGTTGACACAGGGTCTTGCTCCCCAGTTCAGACCCACAGTGATCCTCCTATCTCAGCCTCCCCAGCTCTGGATTATAGGTGTGCACCACCACACCTGGTTTTGGGGGCTTACACAGCATGACCAGGGTTCCAGAGATCAAACTTCGGACCTTGTGCTTACCAGGCAGGTGCTTAGACTGCTAAGTTATCTCTCCAGACCCTACAAGTGGAAATATTTAGCTAAAAGTTGAATTTGATGTTGGAGGTAAAGAGAGTGATTTGAACTAGACATACAGATTATTCTGTTGCTGTAGGTTATTATCTATTTATTTATAATGATAGGTAGTTGAAATCATAAGGATGGATGAGATGACTCAGAGTCCCAGTGGAATGAACATGGTGGTGGCTCAGAGGCAGACTCTAGAGATGCACCACCAGTTGAAGGTTAGAGGGGGCTGAGACAATAAAGAAGTTAAGACAATATTACTAGGGTAGTAGTAAGAGAACAAGGAAAGAGAGGCAATATAGAAACCAAGAAAGTTCTTGAAAGGAAGTAGTTATTAGTCTGGAACCGTACCCTTTTCTCAAGCAGTAGTTAAGCTTTATTAGCTCCACATTTTAGAATCTCTGTGGTGTGTATCCATAGTCTGTGCATAGCCACACTGAAGCTCACCTAGGATTCTTTAGAGACTCAAATCTGATGGTTACATTTTCCTTTAAAACAGCTGCCCTGCCTCCTCTCAGCTTGGAATATGATGTCCTCTTTGATCAGGTCCCAGGATGCCTCCCCAGGATTTCTCTTTACCTCTTTAACCTTGAACTGCATCATCAAACCCTGCTAAATTATTCACTGCTCCTTGAATGGTTCTGGCTGGTTTGCATCTCTGTGCCTTGGTGCAAACCTCCCTCCTGAGACTATCCTCTTCTTTGTTTTTATAATTTAAATTTAAAATGTTTCCCCAAAGCCTTGTGGGTTCAGAAACTGGGGTTTTGGAAAGGGATTACATCACAGGAGTGTTACACTTACCAGTGGACTTATCACTGATGAAATTCATTAATTGAGGGTGCTCTTATAGGGCTGGGTCCTGATTGCAAAAGATGAGTCATTGGGTGTGTGACCTGACTCTTGCTTTCTCTGATTTCTGACTGCTACAGGCTGAGCAGATTTTCCTTATTGTACCCTTCTATGATGTTAGTTTGTTTTAGAGCCAATGACCATGGACTGAATCGTCTGAAACTGTGAGCCAAAAAAACCTCTTCTTTTTTAAGTTTCCCATGTTGAGTATTTTGTTCTGTAAATAGAAAGTGACTAATACATTTGCCCAGCACTTCACTTTCCAGGAGAAGTCAGGCCACATCCTCTTCAACCATTTTCTTGGGCCATCTTCATAGAATTTAACAGTCCTTTCTTTGTGTTTCAGTTATGCCCTTTTATACACTATTCTTATTGGTGTTGTTTCTGTATCTATCTTAATTGCTATATGATGGGCTAATTGTGGGACTGGACCATGCTTTACTAATCTTGTGTTCCTAGGATGTACCATAGTGTCTGATGTGTAGCAACAGCTAACTTCATTTAAAGCTTAACACTCATCAAACTGCACTCTACCTCCATTGCAGTGGGTTGAATGGTGACCTTCAGAAAGGTGTGTCTATGTTCTAACTAATGGATCCTATAAACATGACCTTACTATATTTGGAAAAGGGGGCTTTGCAAATGTACTTAAGAATCTTATAATGAGATCATTATGAGTTATTTGGATATCCCCTAAATTCAGTGACAAAAGCCTTTCTAAGAGACAGAAGAAGGAAAGACACAGGCACTGATTAAAAGGCTGTGTGAAGAAAGGAGAGGCGAGAGTTACTGAACCACGTGTCAAGAGCCACCCGAACCCAGACAAGGCATTTGAACAATATCCCTTACGTCCTTAAAGGAAGCAAGACCATGCCCACACCTTGCTTGATCTGAGGCTTCTGGACACCAGAACTATCAGAAAATACATTGCTATTGTTTTAAGTCACTTAACCTTTGGGAACTTGTTACCACTACCCTAGGAGAGCAATGTGCACATCACGGTCAAGAGGAGGAACACCAGTGGCTCACTGTCTGCATTCTGTCCTGACCTCACTCTCTATTTACTGAGTGACCTTGGGCAAATTACTGTATTTCTTTGAGCTTCAGTTTCCTGATGAAAGAGTAATACAAATAGGCCCCATTTCTAAAGGTTATGCAGTGTTTTTAAAGGGCTGACAGGTAGTGGGAAATTGGTAGCTGTTGAAGCTATCAGAGGTATTTAGTATACTTCACTGAATAAACAAAAGAGGCAAACAGAGACATGAGCCACCACCAATATGACCTTAATTCGCCCAGCTCGGTGGTAACTGGGCATGCACTTTGGTTCCTCTATCTGGAGGCTCTGTTCTGATTTTTCTGGAGTACCGCATACCAGGAATAATGGCATAAAGTGATGTGTTGATAAGTTCCTTAGCTGTTCTGCTGGGAAAAGCATTGGTGAAATTGTGGGAATTATTTTTATCTTTTATTCTGGCTCTTCTTTTCTGCACAATTCCTTTCTTATTTGCCTTTGCTCTTTTGCTTTCTGTACATACACATGTACTTGCAGGTGTGTGTGTGTGAGTGTGTGTGTGTGTGTGTGTGTGTGTGTCTGTGTTAAATGTGAATGTTGATATCTTTGTATTTCCTAGGGCTTGGATGGTCTTCCCTCCAGATTTTACCCTTAGCTCAGGATCCCTTTGCCTTCAGATGTTTCTTCTCTATCTTCAGATCAAAAGTCTTGCTGCTTTTCTACTTTATTATTTTCCTTATCACAACTATAATTAGTCATAGTCATTTTATCTCTCTTTTCTGTTATGCTACAAACTCCCCAAGGGTAATGGCTGTGACTTCCTTTCAGTTGTGTATTCTCAGAACCTAACTTATAGGGGTTGGCATATAGTAAGCCTTTAATATACATGTAGTAAATGTATGAATGAATTATTTTAAGGCAGCAGATGTCAGTTGCAATTAAGAGAAAAGTGTTTTAAACCCAAATGGAAATGGCTAATAGGATTAATCTCTCTAGTTACTGGCAAATACATTCCTGATCTCTCTCTAGGCTGCTATCTTCATTACCCTACTCTTCTCCACATCTGGCCAGATACCAGCAATCAGCTTGGCACTGACATCTGGAACTATAAAACTCATGTCCACTTTTTTCTCACAGACAGACATTTCAAAGAAGTCTTAGACTGGGGAGTGAGGTCTGAGATAGCAGAGAAAAAATCTTTTATCATGCAAAGCATTTGAGTACAGTGATAGTTTTGTGTTTATCAGCTCTTTCCAAAGAGAAAATGGAGAGAAATATTTTTACAGGTTTTAAGAGATAAATGTATGTATTCATGTGCTAAAGCAACTTGGTATCACACAACTTAATTTAGTAACTCAATTATATTTCCAAAGGTATCAGTATTGGGAAAGATAGCCTTTTTACTCAAATATAACCTGAATATAAAATATTAAATGACACAAACATACCACCTGCTGACTTTTATCCTTTAATTGGATGTCACATAAGAAGAATATAATGCCATATAAAAGCATCAAAGAAGTTTACATTGTCTAGACTCTAATTTATGTGTGTGCCATTGGTAATAACAGGAGGCTTGGGGTGCTTACTTTAGAAAACAGTATCCTTTCTCAGTTATTCACTCAGAACATGTTTGGACGTGTGTGATGGGGCCAGGAACTGTCCAAGGTCCTGGAGAATCAAGTAGACAGAAAAGTCCTTATGCATGTAGCTTTGGCTTGCAGTTACCAGACACTTCAGCTGAATGCGGGACGCCATTGGTATGGCCTGATCTCACCCAGCTGAATGGCAACTGAGAATGCACTTAGGCTTTCTGTGTATGCACATGTACTTGCAGGTAGGTGTATGCGTGGTTTTCAGGTAGTGGGATATGTGGTAATGCAAATATTAGAAAATGATATCATAGGCTTTGTAAAGTAGGGGCTGGTTTTGGAGAAAAGGGCACTTGAGAGTTGGATGATGAGAAAAATCAAACCCTGCAAAGATCTCAGGGGCAGTATCTTGGCAGACAGAGCAGCATACACGAAGGCCTAGAAGTGGAAATAAATTCAGTTGTTTCGCTGTTTTTGTTGTTGTTGCTGCTGTTGTTGTTATTTTGGTTTTGTTTTTTTTAAAGAGTGCTAGGATGACTAGCCTAGCTTAGTTGTAATAGAAACCCTGCTCCCAGAATGCAGAGGGAATGTGAGACTTGGACGGAGACAGGTATTTTTGGACTCATGCTAAGAAGGAAGAGCTGGGAGCTGGCCAACATCTCTTCAGTGGAGTCAGTGTCATCTGAGGGGTGAGCACATATATTTTTAATCTTGGCTCTACTTTTCAGCTGCTGGGTGACTCTTGCATGTGTGACTTTTGTGACTTACTTTTCTTATCTCTGTTATGGTATTTAATACTCATCAAGCTCAGAAAGGTTTTATAAGGATTGAGTGATGTTACTTTCAAATCACTCATGCTACTCTGCCAGGTCCACACCTGCTTTTGACTAAACTCTGACCCTGCTCTTGTCATTTCTATTAGGATTTATTTGCAGGTAGTGGATCTATGAAGGGAAAAGACATGGAGAGATCCAGAAGGAAGGCAACAGAAACAAGAGTGGGCAGTAAGAGTAGGAGTGGGAGTGTCTCTCAGACACTCTTCTCTTTTGATTTACCAGTAGGTCAAACAGTTTTTGTTTTGTTTGAAGAACTTGTTTACAAACTTGTGAACACCTTAGTACAACAAGCATGAGGATAACTAAATAGTCTCCCTTCCCTTTATATCCCATGTACCAGTGTCCATTGTCCCATTCCTGGACTTTTGTCTACATAGCTGAAGCCTGATGTCATTTCCCCTAAGTGGGGTTGTGCCCTTAAAAGAATTCCACAACAAATGGAGCAGGAGGGCAAAAGTTTTCAGTGAGGTTGTGGGCGTTGAGAGTGGAAGGTAGTGCCGTGACCAGTCAATCAGCGTGGCTTGCCTTGAACTGATGATCCTGGCACACACCCCCAAGTCCTCATGGCCAACACACCATGTGTCTTGGATGCATTCTGTTGTCTTGGCAACATGTTGTCCAGAGTTGTAGGGAGCAGAAGCCTTTAACCTTTCACTGTCATGTTGCCAGGACAACAGACTTCATGGGAAGCAGGCTCCTCTCACTTTGTTGCTACTGCCTACCCAACTCCTACTCTTACTGCTTACTTTTGTTTCTGCTGCCTTCCATCTGGATCTTTCTACTTTTCCTTTCATAGATCTACTATCTGCATATTCCTTTCAGCTCCATCCAGCTCCTTTGCTTCTTATTTTCTTTCTATCCCCAATGTTTTCACTGCTTGCACAAAAGCAAATACTGTAAATTCTCAAAAAGTAAACCAACGGCATCATCTGTATAGAGACTGGTAGGAATGAATGAATTTAAAAATGTAGCAAGAAAGGAGAGAAAAGAGCTTAGTACCGTTTATATAGTTTAGTTCAGAATTTGGTAGTGACGCCTAAACTGACTAGATTATATAATAAATAGTGAAGCTTTAAAAAATAATTATAGGGCTGGCCAAATAGCTCAGCAGATTAAAGCACCTGCAAGCAGGTGCAGGGGCTGGGGATTCGATATCCAGGCCAGCCGTGTGGGCACACTGAGATGGCAATTGGACTGGGCTTGGTGGCATGTACCTATAATCCCAGTTCTTGGGAGGCTGTCAGCAGGAGATCACTAGGAGTCTGATCTAGTAGTGAGACCCTGAACACCCTGTAGATCCTTCCCTAAATTACAAAAAAAAAAAAAAAAAATCATTGTTATTTTAGTACAGATTCTCTAACTCTCTATCCAAGGTTTCTGATTTTAAAAGTTTGGGGCAAAATTCCATTAATAGTTATTTTTATAAATTTCCTCCTAATGACCCCAAGATATACCCAACTTTGGGAACCAGCGGTGAGTGGAAGGCATCACATTATTTTGACTGTTCATTTCATGATAGGTCACAATCTATTTGTTGAGCTTTACATTTGGTGGCTGCTTATTAAAGATTAAGAAGGAGGAAGAAAAACTGGAGAGAAGTGAAAAGAAGCTAGAAGAGATGAGAGGTTCAGAGAAACGTAGAGAGAGCACTATAAGAATGATGACAGACAGTGGAATTGGAGAGGATAAAACATCCCATAAGATGTCAAGTTCACAGCTCCTTGTGTGGTGTTTTCAGTTGCAATACCAGCTACTAAGGGTCTTGGTTTAGAATTGATTAGCATGCTTTTTGGCTACATTTTCAATCTTGGATGCCACACTTAATAGGAACCTGAGATGGAATCAGATCTGGAATTTCAGAAGAGGTCAGCTGTGTTCTCTTTCTCTTTAAAAACCCAAGTGCCTCCAAGTCCCAGGTACTTTTACACGAAGCCGTGGATTGCCTAGATTTAGTCAATTTAACCCTAAGAAGAACTAGGCATTTAGCAGTAGTCCTACTCTTTTTCATTTCAAGATGGTGAAACAGGATTAGAAAGGAAAGCAATTGGTCTGTGGTCTACTATCAGCAGCAGCAGTGTGGAAACTTAAACCTGAACTGAGTGACAGGAAACCCTGCAGCTTTCCTCAGCATGCTTCTTGGGCTACCTAGCATTTCACATGGGAAGAGGATGTCCCAGTTGTTCAAATAGCTTGAGAAAGATCATCTCATCAGATGCATGTCAACCACCTCACAGGATAGAAGTGGACAAAAAGCAGTACTGGCTTTGCCTGATTGTTCTGAGTGAACATTGGGTGTAGGTCTTGGCTGTAGGCTTTACGCTCCCTATTTCAAATAGTCTTAGAGAATCAGCTACAAATCCAAGTCCCTCCCAGTTTCCAGAGGTGGTATTCAAAGGCAGCTTCTCTGGCCCCCTCCCCAGCACTTGCATCCTTCCTGGCCTTCAGGACATATCTCCTATTGTTTTCCTAATGATCGGAAGCCTGTTTACATATACAGTGGTCAGGTATGTGAAAGATACTATCACACCATGTGACAGTGCTTTGCAGAGAAAGTGAGTCCCTTTTCCCTGTATGACTGAGGCAGGGCAGAACACACAAGGTGTACTTGGCATGCATTTGTTGGTAATGTATAGATCCTTTGAAATCAGATGGGAACAGGCCGTATGCTCTTGGAAAAGGGCCTACATAGCAAGGTGGGAAAGATGAGTGAGATGTGTTTCCGCAGGTTCTTTTCGTCTCTAACATCTGTGATATTGTGAATAATTCGTTTCCCTTTGGCCCTGGCTGGCTGCTTGCCTGGAGCGTCTGCCAGCCCCCTTCCTCTGCCTCTCCTCAGAATAGAGACCCCAGCAGGTCTCCTGTTCTGGAAGGACAGTTCGAGCCCAGACTTTGTAGTCTGAGCAGAGAAAATGTCTGCATGCTGAAATCAGATAGAGCCCAGAGATAAAGGAATTCAAACTGGAATTGTTCATGTGCCAGTTCAGAACCAGGCAGAAGAGGAGCAGGAAGAGAAAACACAACAGCATCTCCAGCCCAGCCCCAAGTGCAGTCAGGCAAGGACATGAAATGGGCACAAGCAAGCAGGAAACCCAACTGCAGGGCTTGGGTCCCTGTTGTCCTGCCTACTTGCCCACCATATCTTTTGGCTTTTCTTTCCTATATCGTGATTTCAGAGACATCTAGCTGGCTGTGTCAGAAAAAAGCTAGAAGATAAGACTACTTGTCTTGTGAAAGCCCTGGTCTCTGATCACTATTATTCTCTAAGACTAAATTGGCACCTAATTTTTGGCAAAGAAAGACATGTGGTCTTGAGGTGCCTGAGGGTTCTCCTATTGATACCTACAGCTTCTGTGCCCAAGGAGAAGTCGGACAGGTTAGTGAGAGGAAAGAATCTATACCCTGTTAGAAGTGACTCCTGTTTTTTTTGTTCTTCCAGAAAGGATACCAGTTCAAAGATTATGATAAAAACTAGTCTGTAAAGCAAAGCAGGACTAACGATTCTGGTTAGTGCTATGGATGCTCTGGAAGATGGACCATTTTCTTTCTGTGGTGCATTCTATTTTTATTCTTTCTTTGACTCCAGAGACCTACCTTGTCAGTGTTAGAAGAGGGATACTTCTAATGAGATACTTCTAATAGTTCTAATCATTACAAGTATCTGGAGTCAGTTTCTTGTCTACTAGGTTACAGCCTTAAGGCTTGGACAGGAGCCTTCATTTCTGTGTTCCTGGAACTTCCAAGTAGTAACCACAATTACCTTTGTCATCAAGAACTCAATAGCCAGCCCTGGAAGCAGTTATGCATCTGAAAACACACACACTTTTAGTCTATCTTTTCTCTGTTGCTTCCTTTCCTCTTTACTACCTTTTCCCATATTGTGGTTATTTTCTTGTTGCAGAGACAAAATACTCCTAATACTTCGAAGTCAAAGGAGGAAAGGTTTATTTTTAGCTCAAAGTTGGTAGAGATTTCAGTCCATAGTCAATTGACCCAGATGGGGTAGCATGGCAGAAAGGCATCAAAAGTCCATGGCAGGATACACAGGAGATAGTAAGCAGCAACGCTGCCTTTGCATTTTGTCCAGGCTATAAGCCTATTGGTTGGTGCCACCCATATCCTGGGTTAGGCTTTCCTCTTCAGTAATTCCATTACCATAACTGTGCCAAACCATCCATGGACTAATCCAGCTTGCACACACCAATAATCCAGCATTACATACTCACCTCCCCAAAGCTCCACCTATGAGCACATGATGCTTCGGGGGACATCTTGATATAAGGCATAAACATCATTTTCTTCACCCTACTTTTGATGACTCTTCCCTCCCTTTGGTCTTTTATGTCCTTGTTTTGCCTCATGGCTGTCTAGAGCTCTTCCTTGCCCTGCCTCCAGCTTCCTGCATTCCTCACTGATGGGGTTTCAGAAAGCACTACTTGAGTCAGCCCTGGGGTCTGTCATTCATGCAGTCCCAGTATTCCTTCCTGTAGGTCCTTGTTTCACTTCTAGCTGAGCTGACAATCTGCAAAACCAAATCCTTGTCTGAGTTTAAGTAAGGAACAATAATGGATGTGCAACCCTTCTGTGGCCATTTCAATTCAATGAAAGACATTTTGTGGAATTATAGCTACATTATGGGGCTATAGGGGAAGTATATATTTTGAACAAAGAGAACTTTCTTGATTACCATAGATCATTCCATTCACAGGGGGTCTTGTCAATCCTAGCATGAGACTTGGCTCAGCTGGGAGGCCTGGCTATGGCCAGAAACATTAACAGGAAGCCACTTGAAAAGGGTGTCAGTTGTCTTCCACTGAGCAGCAGATGGTCTAGAACCTGCTCTGGACCCTCGAAAAGCAGTAGGCCTATTACAGCAGCAGAACAGCTGGAGCTCCTCCTGGGAAACAGGAGAGGATCCAGGAGAAATGGGAATGCCACGTTAGTCAGTAAACACTGATACCTTCTAGACTGCTTTAATTTTGAACCCTGTAGAGAAGAGTCAAATCCTGCTCTCTACACTAAGAAGAGTCTTAGTGTAGACTGGTCTGCTTCTCCCTGCTCATAGACGAAACTCCTAACCTCTCTGTGCAGGGCCCTCTCCTGGTCTTCCTCTCTGGGAATCTTTCGCTTCTCTCTGCCCTCCTTTTTCTCACCCCCTATTGTCTCATTTCTGGTTCTTGCTTCTCTCCCTCCTCTCACCTTGTCCACCCCTGTCTCCTGTGACCCACTCTCCCTCATGACTTACACCTTATTAGGTGCAGCTGGCCGTCTTCATGCTTCATCCTGTCAGCACAGAGGTCCTCAATGGCCTGCCTTTGGACCTGGCATACTTACAAGTTCCCAGGTGGTCTGCCCCTGGCTTCTAGAGCTGTCATACATTAGTTTTTCAGTCTGTGGTGAGTTGCTTCAGTTGGTTAGAACTTCACATTTAATGAGGCCAGCCAAGGACATGTGTCCTATCTAGGAGGACCCTGTTAGCTCCCTCCATGCCATGCTGTGGTAGCGATGACCTCCAGTAGCTACCACTTAAAGTCACACCCTGGTCACAGTGAGGTCTGCATAAGGAGCCTGGGTTGGGTCAATGCCATTTTTTGAAAGGGGCTACATATATTTTGACTTTGTGATCATTCCAGACACATGTCTTATAATTCTATTTTAATTAATTAGTTAACCAATTAAACCTAGGTCCTTCCCACTGAACCACACCTCTTCCCTTTGTTACTTTTTATTTTGAGACAAGGTTTTACTAAGTTGTTGAGTTGTCCAGGCTGGGTTTGAACATGTAATCTTCCTGCCCCGGCCTCCAAGAGTGCTGGAATTATAGGTGTATCCCATCGTATTAGCCTATCTTGTAATGTTAAAGTTTTACAGACAGACTCAGCATGATATGGAATTCAGGCAGAGAGGCCCAGGGTCAGGTTCTGGCTTTCTTTCTCTTTAGTTCTGAGATCTTTATCTCCTTAACTCTTCCATTTATGTTATCTTAGCTGTGCAACCAGGAAAATAATAAATGCAGCCCATATTCATCTTTATTCAGGCTCCCTCAGTATGTACACCTTTCTCTCTTGCTGCTGTATCTGTTTTGTGACACTGTCTTCTGTCTTAGTCCTTTTGTCATTATTATCATTGTTTAATGTATTTAGTACAGGTTCTCAATACACAGCTCAGACTTGCAGCAATCTTTCTGTTTTCAGCCTCCCCAGCTCTGGGATGACAGGCATGCACCACTATGCCCTGTCTTGGTGGCCAGCCCCAGAGAACCTGAGGGTGAGGCTGGGACAGCATGTGGTGCGGGGCATCAAAGCCTGGTCCCTGTACTCACCTGAGAAGGTACTTAGTCTGCTGAGCCATCTCACAGACGCTAGTCCTTTTATTTTTACCAGTACTTCTTAGAATGCCCCTCTCTTTCCTTCTTGTTTTGAGCTATTCTACTTCCTAAACTGGTTCCTCTTCTCAGTTGCTTGCTTTCTCCTTCATCATTCCCTCATTGAATTTCTACTTCCTTCGAAAATGTGTTTCCTGATTTACTGCCCACTGCTACCACCACTCACTGTTTTTGAGCCTTTAGTGACTTCTGGGAGAATGTGTGTTTCTTAATTCTTTATAAGCATAGGAGAATAATAAAGAAATGTTTCAATTACTCTTCACATAGATCCTAATAATGCTGGCTGAGCTGGGTACATTCTTGGCATGCTGGATATGAAAAGGGTTGGCTTGGGTGAGTTTCATATGAAATTCAGCTATCAAGAATCTATAAAAATTTTACTGTCATTTGTCAAAGAACTGGAAAAAACAGTTGATGGTACACAGCTAGAATTATATAAAGTGTATGGTTCTAACATTTAAATTGAAAGAAGGCGAGATAGAGCTAACTATTCTTATTTTAAAATAATATGGATCATATTTTGGCCTGTGCCAGAGAACAGGATAGAATACTAAAAGAGCCTGAACGGAGCTGTCAGGTCAACAGGGCTGCTTCTCATCCTTGTTTTATACCCATCCATAGTTGCTGGGACAAAGTCCTTGCTCTCTACTGGCTACTTTGCTTAATGTGAAGATGAAGAGCTTGGATCCTATAATCCACTCAATCAGATTCTGATTCATTATCTAAGAGAATAAAAGACATTGATTAAGGAAAGATAACAGATGTATAGGAGGGAAGCCACCCAAACTCTATAGGAGTCAGCACAAATAGATTAAAACTTAACAGAGTAAATGAAGAACTTAGGAAGGCTTGAGGTTCTGGGTAACAAATTTGGAGGGTGAGAATAGAGTCATCTATAGTGGGGAAAGAATGGGATTCCACCCCACTCCCTGCCCCTTCTCACTCTGGTACGGACATCTCTGTCCTGCATCAAAGATTGTCCAATTTGGAAAGCATCTCAGGGACTCATCTAATGCCCTTGTTTCATAATAGAGGACTCTGAAGTCCAGAAAGATTAAGTGACTTGCCTGAGGCCACACCTCAGTTCTCCCCTGCAGTTGACCTACTTTTTTAGATTACCAGGTCAGACTGGTAGGGTTTTAACCTCCACAAAATCCCAGTCTTTTCTAGTAGTTTATGGGAAAGCAAAAATATGACATAATGTATTGTTCTCTATCCTGACCAGACATGAGAAGAAGGGCACATTGCCTTAGGATTGTAGTGAGGGGGAGGATATGACATTTAAATAGGATCTGAGATGATTGAATAAAAACACATTAACAAATACATCAGATATTGATGAAATTTTAATTATTTTTTGAACTATATATAGGAGAAAACCTGTGTGTTGTGGGATGTATGAATTGATAGTAATCAAAGAAGGCAAGGGCTGGCCAGATAGCTCAGCAAATTAAGCACCTGCTTAGGAATGCATAGGGACTGGGGTTCCATCCCTGGTGTGCTGTGCCAGCCCCACCCCCTGGAGCATAGTGAGAAGAAATAGGAAGCGAGTTTAAATAAAGCATATTTATCTGGATGAGACCATTCAGAGACCAAAGAGAACTCTCAAAATTTGTATCCAACTACTCCCAGGTCTGTGGTACCCTGAGGTTATCCCTTTTACTTCCACTTCAAAGCATGGCTCTAACCAAGGTGCTTAAGAGAGATGAACTCAGGTTCTCAGGAAAATGTACTTGCAGTTGAGAAATCATGCTGAAATATTAAGGAAATTTCAAAAAGAAAGTAAAGGGAAGGCAGAAGCGACATCTGGAAGAAACTTCATGTGTGATTATGGATGGGAGATTTTAAGAAGCAAATTTTATATTTTATGGTAACTTACAGTCATCAAGGTAAACTTACTCACCTTGTCTTGGCATAGCACTCATCACAGTTGTGCAAATTGGGAATCTGGGTTTCAGATTCTTTCTGAGAAATGAGATAACAACTATCCCTAAGATGCTCAAAAACTAAATGATATATCAAAAATGGAGAAATATTAAGTGGCAGGAATAAGGAATAGATTCTAGGTTTTTTGGGGCCCTTTAATTTAATACCAGCAAGGGCAGAGAATCACCTGAGCTGTGCTAAAGTGTGTTTGTTGGTGATATGTGGTGGACAATGTCAGGACAGGGAGTCACCCAAATGCATAAAATTTGGTCACAGAAATGCTTCCTAGTAGCATGGTTGTGACATTTACATTAAACTAAGGGCTTACCTGGGTTTCTCCTCCTCCTCCTCCTCCTCCTTCTTCTTCTGTCTTTCTTCTTCTTCTGTCTTTCTTCTTCTGTCTTTCTTCTTCTTCTTTTTCTTCTTCTTCTGTCTTTCTTCTTCTTCTTCTACTTCTTCTGTCTTTCTTCTTCTTCTTCTACTTCTTCTGTCTTTCTTCTTCTTCCTCTTCTGTCTTTCTTCTTCTTCTGTCTTTCTTCTTCTTCT
>PVKA01006015.1:63712-86545 GCA_004027165.1 Ctenomys sociabilis | reverse complement strand
AGGAGAACCTGTACTGCAATATTATGAGACTCAGGTGAGCTCCAAATTTTCTGAGCAAGGAGATTGTGGAGCCACAGAGGAAAGAGATTGAAGTTCTATAGTGTGCCTGGGGAGAGTCACATGAAGAGAAAACTTTCTCTCAGGCTCTCACAGAGAGCAATCTGGTCAAGCATTGGCCGTGACTCATCCACATGGATAACTATAGTCATTTTAAACAATTGCAAATCAAAATAGTGATAATAATTATTTTCTCATGTTATGCAAGAAAATTCTTTAAACAGGGAAGACACTTTTGCTTAAAAGTTTTAAACTGCCAGTTTCAAAACATCCATTATAATGACCAGGGAGATGGTTCAGTGGAATAAGTGCTTCCCTGGCAAGTGCAAGGGCCTGAGTTCAATCCCCAGTTTCACAAAAAAAAAAAAAAAAAAAAAAAAAGAAAAGAAAGAAAGAAAGAAAAAAAGTCCATTGTATAACTACCATTTTATTAGAAAATTTCCAAGGTTTTTCTATACCATTATCATAGAAGTCTTCTCAATAGCAATTTTATTAATTCAATGAGTGTTTCTACCAGATGAATTCTGAAGTCTACATCCCAGGGTTGTGCTGACACTGGGGGATGTTGACCTAAACAATTAACTTTCTCTGTGTATCCAGGATTTCCCTGCCTTAGTGCTGTAATCTGAGTTTTCATAAAAGGAGCTGTGTCACTACTTCTCTGTCTAAGCTCAACGTCCATGTTCTTCTAGGAGTTTTTGACCATGGAAGACGTGACCATTGAGCTCACCCCAGAGGAGTGGGCCCTCCTGGACACAGCCCAGATGAAGCTGCACGGAGAAGGCCCAGATGAAGCTGCACAGAGAAGTGATGCTGGAAAATACCCGTCGTCTCATATTCCTCGGTGAGTCAGTCGCTCTGCTGGTCTATCTTGAATTATGCACGTATTCAGGGATCAGTTTCTTACAAAACAACAGAATCAAGCTCTTAATTTATTCATAAATTTTATACCTATTCAAAGAAATATTTAAAATAGGTCTACAGGGCTGGGGAGATAGCTCAGCAAAATAAGCGCTTGTTTATTTTGTGCAGCGTTCTGAGTTCGATCCCCAGTACCACAAAAAAAAAAAAAAAAAAAAAAAACAATAGGTTACAACATTAATTGTAGTCTTCATCATTAGTTCATATCTTAGCTTCAAGCAAATCTTGGAGCAAATCTGAGAACTTAATGAAGGCTATTTTACGTATAAATGCACTAAATAAGCTGAAAATAATTATTTTTCAATTCAGCATGAATTGTTTCGAGATAGCTATGAAAATTAAGCTACTGAAAGTATCCTTGAGAAAAATTATTTTAGCTTCTATTTAAATACTATTCATTGTTCCATGGGTATATTTAATTATTTTTAAATATCGATAATTCTGGTCTTTCACTAAAAATAGGAATCCTGCGGCTTATATTTTTTGACACACATGGTAGGTTTCTATTTAATCTAGAAAATGCACTCCTTTATGCTTTTCTGAAAATATTTCCTCGCTCTAACCTACAGTTCCTAATTTCTCCTCAGCTGTATCCCATGAACTTGCTAAAAACCTGCATTTATTATCACAAAAGTAAAATCCATTTCTTTCCTTTCGCTGAACAGGATACCCACTGAACCTTTCAGATCTAAATGTTCTTTCAGTGGGAAAAGAAAAGTCATGGATGGTGGAAGGAAGAGATTTTCCCCAAATCCAGAATCCCGGTAAGAACCCCTGCCTGTCGCTTCAGGACGGATGGGACCTTGGCCGGGTCATAAAACGCAGGTTTTTAAACTGAGTGATGCTTTTAAAATGTAGTGGAGGACACTGGTGCTTCATTCAGGTTTTGTAACTATTTCTTTTGTGTGGCTTCTTAAATCATGAATATTTTCTCATTACTTTTGCTTTAGTGGAAAAGAGTATTTATTCATACGTTGGACCTTATTCATAAATAAGGACCCTTTTCTTCAGAGACTCCATTAATGATTTTCCTTCTGAACCTTCATGGAATCTCATCACCATTTTTTTTTTTTTTAAATTTCTTGGGGCTGGGGAGATGGTTCAGTAGTATAAGCGCTTCCCTGGCAAGTATAAGGACCTGAGTTCAATCTTAGTTCTGAAAAAAAAAAAAAATCTCAAAGAGAGTACTTGTCACAATTTTAATTTTTCAAAATCCAGTATCTACAAATAGCTACATATTCTATTTATTTTTTTAATGTATTTGGTTGTCACAGGGTCTCACTACTTGGCTCAGACTCTTAGTGATCCTCCTGCTTTCAGCCTCCCCGGCACCGAGATTACTGGCAGGGCTTGTGGTGCCTGGGGTCGAACTGCGGTCCCTGTGCTTGCCTAAGCTCGCCTGAGGATTTGGTTTAGTCCACTGAGCTATCTTGCTGGCCCTATCTACATATTTTAATGCCCTTTATTTCTGCATTTTACAATTGGATCTTTTTAAGCATATCTACTCTGTTTAGGACTATGTCTACTCTGACTGTTTTATGTCATTTCTTTCTTTTTAATTGTATTAATTATATGGAAGATTATGTTTCATTTTTCAAAACTTGCACATGCCTGGAACACACATTGGTCTTCCTGCCCCTCATTACCTCCCTACCATTTTCCCCTCCTTCCCCTCGTCCTCCTTTCTCCAACATCTCATCTGTCTCTTTCATGTCATTGCTATGGTAGTGGGAGATGGGGTGCAAAGGGTTGGCTCAAATTCAGAGCCTGGGTGAGCCCCTCTGACACGCTTCGACACAGATGGGACCTGCACATGTGCGGAATGGTTTGGTAAAGTAA
This sequence comes from Ctenomys sociabilis, assembly GCA_004027165.1. Taxonomy (NCBI): domain Eukaryota; kingdom Metazoa; phylum Chordata; class Mammalia; order Rodentia; family Ctenomyidae; genus Ctenomys; species Ctenomys sociabilis. The sequence goes on along the minus strand of PVKA01006015.1, from coordinate 83,728 downwards.
ATGGTGCTTCCCAGGGCACAGAGGAAGACACCGAAAACAGTTCTCATGCGGCATTGTTATTTCACTTAATTCAATATCACAATTCACATATTTTCCTGTCATTGTTTCAGATTAGGGGAGAAGAATATATATATTTTGAAATCAATTTTCTTATAGTGCCTGTTGTCTTCCTAAAGCTTAATGATGATTTACCTCCTGTGCCAAGGTTCTTTTTTTCAGCTTATTTATTTATTAATCTAATGATCACAGTCTTCTATGGTATCAAATTCCTAAACTGTCATTTTAATTCCCTTTAAGCCACAATTATTGGTGTAATTCTTTTTTTCATTTTTTTTGGACGAGGGATATACTTACACTGGATATTACTGTATCTTATTCTAAAAACATGCACATGTGTAGAACATATTTTTTGTTTTTTTCCTGCCCCTTTTTTACTTACTATTTCTCCTCTCTTCCCTCAGTGGTTTTTTTTTTTTTTTTTTTTTTTTTTTTTTTTTTTTTTTTTTTTTTTTTTTTTTTTTTTTTTTTTTTTTTTTTTTTTTTTTTTTTTTTTTTTTTTTTTTTTTCTGTATTATATTTCCTTCTCTTGTATCTCAGATTTTCTTTTGTATTTCACATATGAGAGAAAATATACATTTGCCCCTAGTAATCCAGCTTGTTCTACACAACATGACCTTTCAATGCTTGGAATTCAACTTTAATCATAGCATAATTTTTGACTTTATTGTCTAAAAAATACTTCATTAAGCATAAATACATATTCTGGTTACTCATCCATTATTCAATTGCACCCAGGATGTTTCCATAGCTAAGCAAACATATGTGTATTATGGCGAATATATATATATATATATATATATATATATATATATATGATTAAAAATGCCTCAAAAGTAAAAATACATTAAATCTTTAGAGAATTATCCTTACAAGAACATGAGATAGAGGGTTATGGGATAGTTCAGAGAGTTAAGCACTTGCTTAAGTAAGCTCAGGCTTGATTCGCAGCACCATATGCCACACCAGCCCTGCCCCCAGGAGCTCTGAGGCTGCACGTGCCTGTGATCCAAGTGCTGCAGAGGCTGAAAACAGGAGGATCACTGTGAGTATGACGAGTCCGAAACACTTAGTGAGACCCTGTACCAAATACATAAAAAACAAAACCAAATGAGATAATCCAGGTGTGGTAGTACAAACCTGTAATTCCAGCACTTGGGAGCCTGAGGCAAGAAGATTGCTGTGAGTTGAAGGCCAGCCTAGTGATTTAAAGCCTAGATTAAACTACATAGAGAAACTCTGTCTAAGATAAAAAAAAAAAAGAAAGAAAGAAAAGAGAAAGAAAATGATAGCTACAATGTTAGGTCAGAATTTACTTTTTCTGAGCCAGGGAGATAGCTCAGCAGCATAAGTGCTTGCCTAGCAAATGCAAAGTCCTGAGTTTGATCCCTGCTGCTGCAAACAAACAAAAAAATTATTGATTTCTTGAGTATGTGCCTGACAAGCACAAGGCCCTCAGCCCCATCTGAGGTATAAAACAACAATAACAGCAACAGCAAAGCGTTTTTGAGAATACTTCATAGACATTTTCTTATGCCATTTACTAATTTATAAGAGCAATATCCATTTAGATTAACCTAAAATTCTCGAGAATATATTTTTTTGTGTATATATTTTTGTTGTTTGTACACCATACTCATTCAGGTAAGTGAAATAAAATCTCAAAATAATTCAGATTTGTATTTCACAGATTTTAATGATGTGGAAAATATTCACATTTACTGTCTTCCATTCATATTTTTTTGTTTGATAAATGAGTACCAAATTTATTTTCCCATTTATTATTTTGTATATACTTAGTGGTTCATCATATGTATGATGAACAAAAACCTATGTATACTTTAAGTATTGCATTCAAAACATCTCCCCTGCTGTATAACCCATGTCCTCACTCTGCCGAGTATTTCTATGCTGTCCAGCAGTTTTTTCTGTTGGATATTATCTCATCTGTTGATTATTTCTATCACTTATTTCTATTGAGTTTTACTGTGAAAACTTTTACCTTTGCTTAAAGAGTGAATTATTTCATATTGAATTAGTACATATTTTCAATATGTACTAGTTCAGGTAAATTTGGAAGACATCTCAGTGTTTGGTGCATTATCAATGGAAACTTTTTAGAGTGTGAAAGTTTGGGATCTAATCACAGATTTATAATTATCCAGTTTTCTGAAAATATATATTTTCTTCAATATATATTATTGTTACTTTTTCAAGAAACAAAGAGCTATTATTGTGTGTTTTTTGTCTCAGTGTACTGCTGTCTATTCTCTTCGTCTGCATATAAGCCAATAATGTGGGTCATGCTATTTTGTTTTATTTAGCCTTTAAACTAGCCCGATATCTAACAGTGCACTGACTCTAACGTTCTTCATTTTTTGAAGACTGCTTTGGTCATTTTTGCTTTTTTGTGTATGTTACTAATGAATTTCAGGGTTATTTTTCTGATCTTAAAAGACATGTTTTTCATATTATGCTGGAATTCAGTGGATGGATATATAGATCTCTGTCATAACAAGATCATTAAAACAATATTGATTATTGCCTCATGAAGATGCAAAATTGCCTTTGTCACTGTTATGGTTGTGCAGAAAAGTGCCTCTTGTCAACAAATGAGAGAAATAAAAGTTTTATTGTAACCCAGAATTTTGGAGGTGTCACATTATGATTGGTCAAACCCCAAGGCATAATCTCACGGCAGAATGTCCAGGTTAGCTGGGCATGGCATGCAAAGTGGAGACCAAAGAGGGAAAGGGAGAAAGGTGGGAAGGGTTGGCGTTCCAAGCAGGCCGTGTGTCCCACAATCCTAGTCCAACATGGACGCCTCAGTGGATTAATCCGGTAATAAACGCCTTGGTGCTGTTCTCACTTCACTCGCCCATATACAGCCCCCTTTCCACATGAGAGTAGCAAGGGACCCCTGCATCTGAATTATAGTTCTGCTCTCTGTATCTTGTGCTGTCATGTTCAGTCTCTACTCCATGTCCCATGATTGTAATTATAATAATAACTTTTCTTTTGATATTTTTGGAATACACATTGTGTCAGACATGAGCTATCCAATGTCCTAAATGGAAGAAAAGATAACACTTTGAAAATAGTGTCAGCAAGACTGTACTTTTCCCAGAAGCAGCCACGGATACCTTCAACAAACCCATCCAGCAGAAGCAGGGGTCACTTCACTAGGCTTTTGTTTTTATTTTTATTTTTTTTATGCATTTAGCCCGGAGTCTATACAGGATCTCACTACACGGATCGGATTCTCAGTGATCCTCCTGTTTTCAGCCTCCCAAGTTCTGGGTTACAGGTGTGTGCTACAGTTACAGTTGCAATCTCAGAGTGCCCTGGGGGCAGGGCTGGCACTGCACACTGGGGATCAAACCCCAGTCCCTGCACCTGCCTAATTTTAATTTTTAATTTATTTATTTGGTATAGGATCTCATTATGCAGCTCAGAATCGTAGTGATCTTCCTTTCTCAGCCTCCCTAATGCTGGGATTGCAGGTGTGCACCACCATGTCCAGTTTTGTGGCCGGTACGGTGCTCCTAGGGTTCCCAGGCCAGTACAGAATGCAGTATTGGAGATCAAATCCGAGTCCTTGTGCTTGACAGGCATGATCTTAGATCACTAAGCTATCTCCCCAACCCCAAGATTTTGTAATATTCTTATAAAACAGAATTATCCTAAATATCCCCTTTGACCGAAAAGGATGACTTTGTCCCCATGATTTTTCCCTCTTTATTATAAACTGTTATTCTTTTTGTTTTGAAATGTGACAAATATTTGCCGACTCTTCTTGCCTGGGTCTGAAGTTTTCAATAAAAGCCCATTGTTTTCATAGGTCGCTGAAAACTGCTCAGTGAGAGCTGTCTCTTGCAGGCTTGTACCAACCCTCTTGCCCAGGGAGTGGTGCAATTCCCCACGAAAGTCAGGGCCCAGTCCCAGGGACAAAACTGTCCATGCTCTTCACATTTGTGAAACTTTTTATCTCCCTTTCCTTTTGAGGTCATTTGCCCTGAGATCCTTCAGATGGCCTTTGGGCTCCACGTCCAGCCTGTTCCTTTCCTGTTTGTTCTATGGTAGAAAGTATTATTTTAGAGTTTTAATTTTCTTCATAACATTTTATATATTTCTGTGCTCCTGGTACCTTCTCTAGTTCTTTATCTTTTCCATCGTCAGGCTTGTGGAAGTTTCTAGACATATCTGGACAGACTCCCTTACTCCCACTTTAATTCAGGCTCTGAGGCCCTCACTATGATCCCATTAGGGCTCCAGATTAAGAAATTTAACACCCACAGCTAGGATGCCTGGGTCATCCCGCCATTCTCACTCCCAAATGACCACTCACACACTCCTTATTATTATTCTCTCTCTAAGGAACAGGTTTCCTAATGTTGATGTTACTTAATTCCATGTGTACAACTTTGGGCCTAAACTTTTATCTAATTTTAATACACCTCATGGGCATCTTCTAGGAGGAGCTAACATACACTTTTCAACTTCTATACGTGAGAACTGCTTACGGGGGCATCAAGGAGGCCTGTGCCCAGCCCCAGAGCCGCCCTGAGACACTGTCATGCCTCTGGTGTCCCTTCTGGGGAATAAAGTGTACATGCTGAGCATCTTTTTTCCATGGTTCCAGCATCCTGATTCAGATGGCAGATGAAAGGGGAGAAGCTGGGGCTGCAGACTGCGGCACAGAGAACGGGAGCCCACTGGCTAAGGCATCCCCAAGTGCAAATATAAAAGGGCAGGGAGGGCCGGGGTGATGGCTCAGTAGAATAAGCATCTCCCTGGCAAGTGCAAGGGCCTGAGTTCAATCCCTGGTTCTATAAAAAAAAAAAAAAAAAAAAAAAAAGGTGGGGGGAATGAAGCAACAGCCAATGGCCTTCACAGAGTGGATGTCAGGACTCCCAGCTTTCCAGGCAGGTGCCGTGCCATGACACTATATCTCTGGCCCTAGCACAATTTTTTTCTGAGCTCTATTTATTCTCGGTTGTTGCTCCTTGCTTTTCTAGGTATGACACATTCCCTAGAGCTCAACCACCTCCAAAAGAGTGGTTTTCTGCTCTCCATCCCAAAGGCTTCATCATTTCACTTTTTTGTCTGTGTGTGGGTGCTGAGAATCAAACGCAGGACCTTGCACTTGCTAGGCAGGCACTGTGCTGCTGAGATATATCTCCAGACCCTGCTTTGTCATTTCAAACTGGCTATCTTTGAGGAACTTCAAATCAGGATCCTGCATTTATTTTGTGTCTGAGACCTGTCTAAGTCTCACAAAACCTTCCCCCCAGGTTGACTCAAACATCAGGAATGTGGTTTTCCATATTCCTGACATTGCCTACCTTGGCCTGTCCACAGCATTGCCTGGACAGAGGCAGGGATCCTTGGGGCCAGCCCCCACAGTGCTGAAAGCTCTCCTGCCCCAGGGGGAGCTCGCTGCATCACGGCACTGATCACACAGGATCTGTGTCAATGCACCTAGGTCCTGAGCAGGGCTCTTCCAAAGGCTGGGGTGCAGGCAGCTCTCCAGTCAGCACATTGCATGGTCAGTCAGTTCAGCTTTGATTTCTAGATGCACTGTAATCACCATATCCTGTTCTATTAGTGGACGCTGCCTCACATTCTGACCCAGTTTGGTTGGTATTAAGGACTCATGGTTGTAGAACAGAGCAAATACTATGACCTGGAAATATATTTGTTGCAAAATTTTGTTGCAAGGGGATTGATGAAGTCCCTCTCCATCATTTTGTCCACACTGTGAAAACATAAATCTCCTTGGCCAGCTGTGGTTGTACACAACTATAGTTCCAGCACTCTGGAGATTGTAATGTGATGTCCGGTGAGATCAGAGCCAGCCCGGCATCCATGGGGAACTCCAGGCCAGCCTGACCTGTGTAGTGAGATCTTGTCTCAAAAAAAATCATACAAAGAAAAAAAAGAATAATTTCCTGCGTTTTTTCTGAATGATGTACATATAAAAACATCTTATTAAGATACATTTTGATATTTATATTCTGTCATTTGGATAACTTTTCACTACTCCAAAATTTTTCTGGCATTCATTTCAGGGTTTTCAGAGGTAAGAAAAATATTATGTATGAATATAAATAATTTGAGTTTCTTTTGTATATATATTTGAGAAAGATATTGTTCTAATGCTTCGATGTCAATACCTATCATTGATTTGTTCATATTTATTTATATTTCATATCTGAAACATCAAGTTTTGGTAGATTGTATGGGTCAAAACATATACATTTTTTCCTAATCTCTATAATTTATGTGAATGTTTTATGTATTATTGTGATACTCAATGCTTCAATAATATGTTACAATATCAATTTTTCTTTGAAATTTGAACAAATCAGGCTTAGCATTCTTTCTTTATATAAATCAGGTTGGGATAGTCTGTATCTCAGAAAATTTCATTTGCATACTTATTGTTATTCGTATGTCTGGGTCATTATATTCAGCTTAAGAGCTTATTATTTATTATTTGTTAAAAAATTGTTTTGTGTATGATATTATACAGAATTTGTTGTACACACTTGTATTTATTAAGATGGCTTGAATCTTAATGCAGTCAGGTTTGTTTGTGGCATGCTCTTTTAGAAATTCCTTCAAAGAATCCCAGCTTTTTTATTATTTTGAGTTTCAGTCTTCAATTGACTCCAAACATATTTGAATTTCATCAGCAGTATCTTGCATAATCCACTGATCAATCAATACCTTCTTTCTATCTTCATATTTTTATAAAATTTTGGGCTTCTCTGCCTTGAAGCTTCTAATTACATTACTTCATAATAGCTGTGATTTCTAAAGAAAAAAACACTTTGCATTGGTGCATTTTACCATTTCCATTTTCCTAAGATAGTATTCTTTAGTTTTTCAGGTATTTCAGAAAGGAAGAGTGCTCATAAAATAGCAGGAAGCACATGGACTCAACCTATTGAAAGAAAGAATACACCCACTGTCAAGGCAAGAGTAAGCTCATGTACAAGAACAATTGTCATATAAATGAAAGAACTTCATTGGTCTAATTTAGTAATTGACTCAGTTGCCTGAGTTGACCTTATGAGATTAGCCACTGTCTGAGACAGAGATTTTGAGAAATATGTATTTGGTTATAATCAATATGTGTTTAGAAACTGGTATGAATACAGAAAAAATTTAAAATGTATTGCAGGTAGGCTTTCAAATATATCCAAGAACTCAAAATTAAGTTAACATTCCCTTGGTTGTGATACTACAAACAAAAATTTTACTTAACTGGTAGAAGTTTAGTATGGATATGGAAGGAAAAATAAAAACCCTTGATGCTAGATTTCAGTATTTATCTAGGAATTCTCACGTAGAATAAACATCTTAAGAATGTATGTGAGCATAGCCTACAAAACAATTCATTTTGCCTCAAAAAGATAAATGTTATTCAAAAAAGGTGTGTTGAATGGTATAAATTGAAAGATTTTAATTACTGCTTCAGGGGCTAGGGAGATTGTTCAGTGGAATAAACACTTCCCTGGCAAGCTCAAGGGCCTGAGTTCAATCCCCAGTTCCACCATAAAAAAAAAAAAAAAAAAAAAAAAATACTGCTTCGTCTTGATTCCTTTCCTAGTGAAAGAAACTGAAAGAGTAAATATGATCCAAAAAACACAATAGATACTGTGAAAGGGAAAGAAACTATTCAAAAGGAATGAATAATTAGGTGAGGGGAAAGGAGAAAGGAAGGAAAAGAAAAGCCATCTATATACAATATAGCTGAGTCACTTCTTGGCCTTTTGGCTAAGGTCAAGTGTGAAATATAGCTAAGATAATTGTACTACTAATTTCTATTAGTTCATTGAAAGGAGCAGTTAGAGCTTATACTGCTTGATCAATTTTGCTTGCATATATCTAGTGATCTGAGTAATGATTTTGAAGATAAAAATATGCAATATAAGAATTTTCTATCAACTTGTTTTGAAATTCTATATCATTTTTGTTTTTTTCTATAAAATAAAAAATAAATTTTTCATAAACATATAATTTCAAAAACCTAATAGTATTTATACATGGATAGATCAGATATCCATCATGGAATATTCATATTAATAATATATAAGTGAGTAATAAATTAAATGCTTTTACCTCAGACAATGTGCAATGATTCACAGTGTACTATGAGTATATTTTTATGTATTTGAGAAAATATTTAGTCATAATTCTTGATTTATGAACCACATTTAATACATACTAGATTGCAAATGTTCTCATGTAATTCATATGGCAAAGATAATCAAACTATAAAATTTCTACTATAGGATTGGAAAAATATTAAGGAAAACCTATATGAGAATCATCTGTGTGTGACAACCTTCAACCATCAATCCCCCAATAGAAGGCCCAAGATGACCAACTCTGGAAAAACTTCATATCAATGTTATCTGTCAGATAGAGCTTTTTAAAGTTCTTTTGAACTTACAGTAGACACTCAAAATGCCATAGGAGAAACACCACCCAAATGTGGTATATGTAGAAAAACCTGCAGTCATTTTCATAATCTTTTTCAGCATGAGAGAACACAAACAAGTGAAAAACTTTATGAATGCTTTCAATGTGGGAGACCTTTCACTCATTCATCTTGCCTTGTTAGACATAAGAGAGAAACCGTATCTATGTCATCTGTGTGGGAAAGCTTTCAATCAATCAAGTGGCCTTCAGCAACATCAAAGAATGCACACAGGAGAGAAACCATATTTGTGCCATCTGTGTGGGAAAGCCTTCGCTTTATTATCAACCCTTAAAAATCACAAGAGAATACACTGGAGAGAAACCACATCTATATCATCTGTGTGGGAAAGCCTTCAGTTGTACATCTACCCTTATCAAGCATAAGAGAATACACACAGGAGAAAAACCATATAAATGCCATCTTTGTGGAAAAGCCTTCAGTCAATCACCTAACCTGAAAACTCATGAAAGAATACACAAAAAAGAAATCATATGCATGTCATCTGTTAGGGAAAGATTTCAATCATTCATATATCCTTACGAATTATAGAACACATGTAAGACAGAAACCATATAAATGTCGTTTTCATGGTAAAGGTTTTGCTTAATCAAGTAGCCTTGATAAATATGGAAGAGCACACAAAGCATAGAAAACATATACATCTCATTTTTGTGGGAAAACCTTCACTCAGTCAAATATCCTCAGGCATCATGGAAGAAAACACTTGGTAGACAAAAGATATGCATGTCTTCTGTATGAGAAAGCCTTCATTCATTCAGATAGACTTAGCAAACATAGGAGAACACTGGAGAGATACCTTATGTATGTCATCTATCTGGGAATGAATTCACTCAAGTATATAGATTTATTAAACATCAAAAGATACATATGAATGTTATCAGAGTGAGAAAGCCTACAGTTATTCATCTAACCTTAACATGCAGAGGGGAACACATATGGGAGAGAAAACATGGATGTCATCTGTGGTCAAAAATCTTCTCTCATTTTTCCAGCCTTGGGCAACAAAAGAAAACACAAGCTGAAGAGAAATCATGAAATTTGTCTTTGTGGGAAAGACTTTAGTAAATTATTTTACTTTTGTCTTCCTGTGACAACACACACTATTAGAAATAGAGATGAATATTCTATGTGAGGAAAACCTTTGCTCAATTATATAACATAACATTCATTAAAGAACAGTCTATAAACCATTCATATGTCCCGTGTGGAAACACCTCACCCAATCACTCATTCATCTACCTGAGTAGACTTTAGAGAAAATTCACAACACAGAAAGCATGCCAACTATATCTGTGTGGGAACAGTCATCTATTGATAATAAATATGGAACATCACACATAATAAAAAAATTATAAATGTCATCTAAGTGGAAAAGCTTTCCACCAATCTTATCTTAGACAGAATGCAAAAAACCACAAATGCAATTAAATCACAAGAATGCCTTCTGCATGAAAAAATGTTTCTTCCATATGCTGAAGCTATCCTCTATTGCTCACAATAGAGGATAATGAATACCTGCAGCATATATTTTGGCCTGTTGTGAGAAAACATAAATAAAATGAATATGGAGTCTATTTCAAAGTTACCTGCAAAATGTGAAACTGAAAAACCACACAACTTCAGTAAGTGCACAGAAAGTTTTTAAACATAAATAAACACCTAGAAAATCTAGTTACATTGTGAATCTCATGATGCAACTGCTCAGATACCTGTCTATTGAAGAACTACAATAATTCACTTGGTGCTAAGTCCACTGATCTAAGATACTGTCCAAGTAACTACAATCATATGTTCATCTTTTAATTTGAAAGGATGTAAAAATTATTCTTACTTCCAACATAGAATTTCCAGTTGTGCTCAAGCCAACAAGTCCAATGTCTGTTCTGAGAATCAAGGCAAAGATTTATTTATATACAACTGAAGTCAAAATGAGTATGTTGTAACAACTCTATACATTGACAGTGACTTTTCTTTTCCATCTTTTAATTTCATTTTGTAACAACTTTTAAGTTGAATTTTTATATTATTGTCCAGTTTCAATCAGAAAGACAGACTCAAAGATTTCTTCATAAAGTTTAAAAGAAATAATTTATTATACTTGTCACTGTGAAGAAAGACAATAGCACCCTGCGGAGTATGTGCTAGTTACGTTCATCAGTACCATGATCACTGTTGACTATTTAGAGCAGAATTTGAATGAAGATGCTTTGAAGTAGCTCAACCATCAATCTCCCCCATACCCAGTGCTGTGCTGTTCCCATGAGGGATACATTCATATCTACCCCCACACTCCAAATAAGTCACTCATACTTGGAGGCCTGGTCTTCACTGCAGCAGGTTTTGAAGTGGAACTTGGAGGACTGACAGGAACCTGGGGTGTCTGTCGCCTTCTCTGAATGTGTATATATAGGATGAAGAGCACAGTGTCCACCAGCATTTGAAACTTTGCCAAGGGTCACAGAACCACATTCCTTATGAGTTAGGGTACTAAGGTTGAATCATTCACCTAACAGAATTCAGCAGGAGTGGGCCTGCGGGGTGGCAGATCCTCTTCCCTAAGTGCTGACATCCCTGGTCCCATGGAGGTTGTCCTGCACTCAGTCCTGGGTTTCCTTGGACTCTACCTTTAGTCCCTAGGATATTTGGAGCTGGACTTGTCCGGAAAGAGTCTGTGGACTCTTCTGTGACATTCTGCATTTCCCTGTGCCTGCTCTGATCACTCCATGTTTGCTTGGCCTGCTCCATGAGCCCTCAGATGCCTCTTTTTCCCAGAACTTATGAGTGTCCCTACTGCAGGAGGGATTTGCTGTTCCCTCCCTGGGTCCTCAGTGCCTCTTTGTGTCCCTCAATTTTCCCTGGGGTCCTCCTTGTCTCCTTGGTAATTTCACTAGGGCTTCAATTCTGACTCTTCCTCCAGGGTGCCTTCTGACATTTGCTCACTGGTGTTGTTACCCTCACTGCACATTCATGGGTGTAGGGGACGCTTAGTCATGGACTTGATCTGCAAATCCCCTGCAGAGACGTACATGCATGGAGGCCAGGCCTTACAATCCAATAATATTTTTCTATGTGGCCCAGCAAGGTGGCTGACACAGGCTCATCCCCTCCTCTCGGCAAGCATACATGGAGTGCACATCAGAATTTTCCACTGACATCTGGGCCTCCTGGGACACTCACAGTCCTATTTTCCTCTCAGGAAGCTGGTGAGTTAGGACGCCATGGCTCAAGCACCATCAGGACAGCTCATCTGGAGCAGGTCTCCTGGAACCCTGGGACTCATGGTGGTGTAGGACTCTTTAATGTCCTGCTGGTAATGGCACACTGAGTATTCTGTGTCCCTGTCCCTCATTTCTAGGACTTGGTAGGGTGCTCCACAAATTCGAGAACTTACTTTTTCTAGAACACAATGAAAAACATATCTTCATTTATTTCTTGCTTTGGCACTTGTCCTTGAGGTGTAAGTCTTTCCAGTCTGTGCTATTATTGTGGTTTGTGGTTTTGCAAAGGGAAACAATACAATATAGGACACTAAATTATAAGATTAGGTTATAATAGTCACCCAAACAATCATAAGGCAAGATGCAGGAAGTCTGTCCATGCACTCAGTGTCAGTTCAGAGTGGAATATTTGGGGTTGAAATAGTTTCAACAGGCCTCTGAGAAGAAAGGTGTAGAGGGGCGACATTGCCATTAATGGTCAGAGTTGAGGACACATCAGGCCATGGGGCACCAATCAAGAGTAAAGTAGGCCATGGAGATAGCTCAGTGGCATAAATGCTTGCTTGGCAAGTGCAAAGTCCTGAGTTAGCTCCTCAGTACTGTGCCTCCCTGGAAAAAAAAGGGTAAAGGAGAACCCGAGCAAACCACCTAAGCCATTTGAAGCTCATAATTTGCCAGACATTGCTTCAGATGCTAGATATGGAGCTACAGGATTTAATGTTTGCCCTGCTGGATGTTGGACTTACGTTGGTCCCAATCCTTTGCCCACTTTGTAAACATCCCCATCCTGTACAAGAGGAGGGCACGGAGACAGTGTGAGTACCACAATCAGCCAAGGGCAGGTAGCCGTATACCACACATGGAGGAAAAGAGGGGATCACATCTGGTGGCTTCTCAAATGAGAACTTCTGCGGGAATGTCTACCTTAAAAATGGACAGTGTATCTCCAGTTGTATCACAGCACTCTCAACATATGATCACTTTTCCCTGATAGGAATTTTATGATAGATATTTTGCTACATATCATAAAAGAATATTTGAATGATTTTATTTTCTATTGTCATAATGGTAATTAAAATATAAGATTTGGTCCCGATCATCAGAAAGTAGTGCAGCTTTTACACAGTGTTTCAGACACAGACCCCTCATGTTTCATAGGCTGCCTCCACTCACTGCCGCTCTTTCCTGGCCTCATTTACAGCTGACCCTGTGGGAGTGGCCCCGCCAACCTATTCCACTCAATTATTTATATGTTTGTGTATTTAATTTACCTTGCACTTATGGAATTTGATGCAGGTCCTCTCCTCCCAGCTTCATCATAAGATTAATTTTAGTCCTGGGCATTAAAATGCATCTTACTCAGCCTTGATATTCCTTGCATAGGGCTTTCAGTTGCCATCTCTTGCCTCAGCCTTCCAGACAGCTTGATGGCAAGCAGGAGCCTCCATAACTACATAGTTTTTTTTTTTTTTACATTTAAAGCCATAATTTTCACTTTTTTTCTGATAAATTAAATTCATGATGTGGCTGGGCATGGTGGCACATGCCTGTAATCCCAGCACTCGGGAGGCTGAGGCAGGAGGATTGCTGTGAGTTCGAGTCCAGCCTGAGCTACAAAGTGAGTTTGAGGCCAGCCTGAACTGCACAATGAAACCCTATCTCAAAAAAATAAATAAATAAAAAAAAATAAAAATAAATAAATTCATGATGTGAGCCTGATAGTCCTCATTTGTTCTTTTTTTTTTTTTTTTTTTGGCAGAACCAAGGATTGAACTCAGGCCCTTGCACTTATGCTACTGAGCGATCTCCCCGAACTCTCTCATTTGCTCTTGGTACAGCAGAAGCATTAATATTTCAAGTTGCTGGGAATAGGGAAGCATCTACCTATCCCAAGCCCGTCCACACACCTGGCTCTCTCCTGGACTCTGCTCCCTCGAGTTTGGCACACTTCAGGAATTCTGATGAGGAAACAGTGTGCCTGCAGCTGCAGCACTCAGAGTGCCTAAGCCGCTCTCTCTGGGCAACATAAGGCAGGGATAGGCCATCATGAGCAACTGCCAAAGAGCCTCACAACACTGGCCAGGACTTTCCTTTCCATGGAATATTAATGGACCAACTATCAGAGAATTTTGCCCAAAAACTTCCTAAGATACACTAAAAAAAATCCTATGATTTGTGCCAAGTCTTCATTCTTCAAGTGCCAGACAAAAATGCATAATTCTGTCAAAAGATTATGACACGTTTACTTCATATTTAATAATATTGTCTTTCACTCCAGAGCTGTTCTTTCCTATCAGTGCACTCCTTGAATATAAAGGCAAGAAGACACATCTATCTTAGTTCTTTCCTCTGTATTTCCTTACAGTGGTAACACTATATCGCTCATCACTGTTGTTGAAGTGAGAGATGATTTGACAAAATCTCTTTACTAGACTATAGTACTTAGCTGAAAACATGAGAAAAGACAGAGCAAGATTATATCCCTTCTTGTTTTATACTGAGAATTAATAAGCTTCCTTTTCCCAAAACATGTACACTCACTGTATTTGGTACACAGTTCTTATATAAAGTAGTGCCAGTAAGGTGGCCCAAAGGCAAAAACTGTCCAAGGAAAATGAATAATACCTGTCCTTGTAGCATTTGATTACATCATTTCCTATGTGTGCCACAGGCAGTTCATTGCATTCCCTTGTGTAAGAAGCAGCCCGATAACCTGGACCAGCCTAGCTCTATGTGTGACTGAAAGGATTACTGAAGGAAGAAGACCAGCTCTGAATCAACACCCAATAGGCTTGCAGCCTGAATGGAATAACCATGCAGAAGGAAGGAAGGCTCCCTGTTTCTTTGGAAGAGTTGCATCCTTCACTTTTGCACTGGACATCACCTCCTGGCTCCTGCACAGACCTTCAGTTCAGTCCCGCCCACCTTACCTCACACACCTCTCAGTCTGCTGCTACTGACTTGCAGAGGGCTCTGTCCTGAGCTCCCTGTCGTGGGCTGGGTCCTTCAGCTCTCCAGTGCAGAGACAGCTCCTTTGTACATTTCCACACCTGGCTCTGCAGAAGGCCACTGTTAGCTGACCTTGTGAACTTTGTAGGTTTCTTTTTTCCTACTCTTTTAGGATAGGATCTACAAGGTCTTCAGGGTCTCCGTGTGTCGATGAGACTCGTAGCTATCCACCTGTTTACAGCCTCCCAAGTGCTGGGATTACAGGCATCAACCACCATGCCCAGTCTCAATCGCGGTCTCAGCGCACCCCGGGGGCAGGGTCAGCATGGAGATCAGACTCCCAGCCCCTGCCTAAGCAGGTGCTTTAATCCACTGAGCTATTTGGCCAGTCCCTCTTTTTTCCTATTTTTCATTAAATCTGATTTTCTTGTAAGCACTGACTGATACAGTATACTAAGTTGTACAGTAAAATTAAAAGGGTTTCAGGTTTGGAAATTAGGGAGAATATAATGCTAGTTATGAAATGATCCTTATCTTCTTGTGGTTTTACTTTCTGGTTAAAGCAAAAGCCAGAACACATTGTTCTTGCAATGTAGTGTTCTACTATTAATATTGTAAGTAAAACTCAAACTTTAACCCAAATGTAATGTACCAATTTAATAAAATTTGAACAAAGACCCAAAAAAGACATGTTATGAGTGTATCGTCAATCTATGGGTCTCTGTAGGATTGTAGTTTATGTCTACTTTTTGTCAGTAGATAAATTGCTTCAAACTCTAGGATATGGGAGGTAATGTGTAGCTTAAGTAGATGAAATTGTTTGTATATCTATTTGTCAACATAGTCTAACAATTGTTCACATTTTATGCAATTGCCACATGAAACAGGTCAGTTAATTCTATTTCTCATGACACACTATTTATCAATGAAGTTCATTTTTAAATACTTCTTATTATTATTGATTGTGAAGACATTGTGTTATTTAAAGGCTCTCTCACCTACATGCAAAGATGCACACATGAATGGAAGGCAAGTGAATTACAAAGCTCCTGATGAACACAAAGAAGAATGGCAAGGACTTCAGCTACCACTTAAGTAAAGCATCAGACTGAGCAATGGGTTTGTCAAATGCTTCTTAGTAACATAATGAGCACTGTTTCTGAGCAGCGTCGCCTTAAATGACTGCGGCACTCATGGTTGCATAATAAAGTCACGTGCAGTTCCGTTACCCTCTGGTGCAGGAGACTCAGGGGCGAATCTGCCCGAATGGTTGGCCCCAGCCGACCCCAGGTGCAAGCGAGCCTTGTGCTGACTCATCCCTTCATGCACATGGTGTCATGTCCGCCGTCCACCCCTGAACAGAGCCAGACTGCCTGGGCTGAGGTCGACCCGGAGGCATCCCGGGATGACAGAGGCTGGAGAATCACTGGTAGCAAGTGATTCAAAGCTAAGGAAGGCTGAAAACTTCTACCAGGTTTATCTAAAGAGGAAAACCAAATCCCACAGCTGAGGGGACTATAGGTTTCTGTGGTTCTTTGGAATAATGGAAAGCGTTGATTAGATGTACCCTTAAGGCTAATAGGTCTAGTAACTTCTTAATCATTGAATTTCATGTACTTATTTATAAGATGATTCTGTTGTAATATAATTTATGCAAAAATAGTTATTTAAGACAAAACTATGTATTACAACAAGTACCATGAAATTTGTATTACATTGTTATATGAAATTTTGTGTTACTTACAATTCTTTGTTTCAATTCCAGTTTGTACTCTCTTTAAAAATATAAATAACCAATAAATGCAGCATCAAATACAAATTGTCAGAATACTTGAGATACCTGGGCCTGTTTTGCCCAAGTGCTCTGCATTTCATGCTACTCTGACAGCTTCATGACTCCAAGGATCTCTGAATCTCCCTAATAGATGAGCATAAAACGTATGCAGAACCTGAAATCTTACTATGCTCACTTCTTAGCCTGTGCGTGAGTCCAGCCAGGAAGACGCCAGACACCTGTGAAAGGCAGTGCATGCACAGGTGAGCTGGAATGTGCTTTTCTGGTGAAATTAAGTGGTTGTTGAGAGGAAATAGTCCTAAGTGCAAGACTCTTTAGGCTAATAAATCCTTGAGTAACAAAGGATCTCAGCAGGTTTTCATTGCCACTGAGACAGAGATGTTGCTATCCTATCTGTTATAACATGTGTTTCTGTGTGTCAGTGCATTTGTGCACATATGTGATTCTACAATTTGGCTCTTACTTTGGGGGGAGATATTGAGAATCAAAATCAGGACCCCATGTTTGCTACAAAGGTGCTGTGACATTGTGCTAAATCCCAGGCCCCTTTGTATTGTCATCATACATATTGAAAACATGTAAAATATTTACTGCTTTAGTTATATTTTTGGTTTATGTTTTAAATTTTTTGATTCATGGTCATGCTTTTCACTGTGTTGTTGTTAGCACTGCTCCAAACGCAGGGACTAGAACTGTGTGGTAGAAATATGTACCCAAGCAACGCCAGTGGGAGGATAGGAGGTGGTCACAAAACGAGAACATTCAACCATGAAGCAAACAGTTTGGAATTAAGATTTTATGATATTGAAGAATAATAAAAAGCCGTTAGGAAGATTTGAAATCCGAAACCATGTATAATCAGTTGTACACTGAAGAAATTAGAACACAACTAACTGATAAATTCTTTAAAGAGTTAACTGAGGAGCTGTGGGGGAAAGGAGCCTTCAGTGTTGGGGGGGTGTAGACCCGCATAGCCCTTAGGGAAGTCAGTGTGGAGATTCCTCCGAAGGCAGCATCGGAAGCCCCGTTCAATGTAATCATTCTCCTCCGCTGCACTTTTCCGAAAAGCTGAACCTCACACCACAGCCATATATGTTCACTCATGCTCATAGCTGCACCATTTGTCACAGCCTAATCTTGGAAACAGTCCAAATGCCCAACAACTGAGGAACGGGTAAAAATAGGTGGTATTTTTACATGATGGAATATTACTCAACTATATAAAAGGTAAACTCAAGGACTTTATAGGTAAATGGATGCAACTAGAGATGATATTCAGAAGTAAAATAAATCAGACCCACATGTGCTACTTTAAGAACATGAAACAGTAAATAAAACCTGAAAGGTGCAATAGACACTGTAAAAGGAAAAAGCAATCTGCTCAATGAGAAGGAAAAACTGAGATGAGAGAAAGGACAAAACAAAGAACAGCTGGTGAGGTAGCTCAGCGGACTAAGCGCCTGCTTAAGCAAGCGCAGGGACCAGGGTTCGATTCCTAGCACCACACACTGTGCTGCCCTGCCCCCAAGCACTCTGAGCCGGCCACCGAGACCTGGTATGATGGTGCACAGATGTTAGTCCACCGCTGGGAAGGCTGAAAACAAGAGGCTCGCCATGAGTCTGAGCTTCATAGTGAGACTTTGCACCAAATACACAAAAAGAATCACAAAGAAAACAAAAAGATATATTCATACATACACACAGGTGGTTTGGGTAATTGTGCTGCTGGTTTCTGCTGGTCTATTGAGATGAGAAGTAAATAAACATTTCTCCTTTTCACCACTTTAATTTGTTACTCTGTGTGTGTGTGTATGTGTGTGTGTGTGTGTGTATTTTAGGGAAGGGTCTACAGAGTGTTGAGGGACTCACTACTAGATTGAACTCATAGTGATCCGCCTGTTTACAGCCTCCCAAGAAGTGGGATTACAGGCACATGGCTCCACGCCCAGTCTCATATCAGGGTGCCCGGGGGGCAGGGCCAGCATGGCAGGCTTTGGAACTGAGCCTCTGGCCCCTGCGCCTGCTTGGAGGTACTTCAACCTGCTGAGCTATTTGGCCAGCCCTTGTTCAGGTATTTGCTGGCCCTTGTTACTCTTTTTGACCAGTTTTCCATGCTTATAGCTGGTAATCTAAATAGGCAATTTGATGACAACATTGTGCAATGTAAGAATCATTGTTTAATCCCAACTATTTCATTTAGTGAAATTCTGTATCTTTTCCAATGTTGGGACCTGGCACTTGCCAGGCAAGCCCTGAGCTACCTCCCTAGCCCTGTGTTTTCTTCATAGATACTATTCTTTACTTAATTGAAGTTATTGTTTTAAGATATAGTAGAATGAGTAGAGTGGAAGGCCCTGGTAACACGTTAGAAGACTGCGTCTGTCATAGCTGACAGAAGGTTTTCTGACCTATGCAGAGGGACAGCTGCCACACATCAGAGACTGAAGAACTATGTCTGAAGTTTTCAGAGGTAAGTGCATATGCTTTTAGCTCAGGAAAGAGGAAAAAGCTCAGAAAAGAGGAAAAATCTCAGGAAAAATACCCATCTAATAGTTTTTTGATGAATCCTGCTTTACTATTGCCCTACGCCTCTCTCTCAGTTACCAATCTCCCATTGTTGGGACTAATACCCGACACTCAAAATGAGGGAAGGAGAGGTTTATTTAGTTCACAGTTACTGGAGGTTTCAGTCCATGTTCAGCTGACTCCAAAGCAGACTGACACATGGTAGAGGGTAGCAGTTCATGGGAGAAGAAGGCAGCAAAACAGCAAGAACAAAAGAGAGGAGTGACAGAAACAGTGGCTGCAGAGAGCAAGTCTGTCTCTCTGTCTCTCTTATGTTACATTCAGGCTATCAGCCCCAGGCAGTCTGTAGCACTCACACCCATAATTCCAGCAGTTCTCAGACTCATAATCCCATGCTTGGATCATGAATTAATCACAAAGTATAGAACAGCATCTCAACTGCATCCAGTTCATGAGTGGTCATGATTCCTTCCAGGTTGCTTGTTCTTTTTATGAATAATTGACATTGAAGCATCAGTTTTCTAGAATACCAAATGCCATACCCCATCCAATCTCTGTCTCAGGAATTGGAACTTAATTGATGTTTTTGTTCATATTCTATGTTAAAAAAAAAAAACTCACAACATATGAATCCTCATCTGGCTTATTCTAAGTAACCTGGTTTCTAGTTCCATTGTGCCATGCTTTTTATTAATGGCTGAACACATTCCATTGTGGATAAATGCATATTCTGTTTAGACATTCTCCTATATAAGCATAACTGGAGGATTTTCGCTATCCAAATGATCATAATTGAGACTGAAATAAATGTTGGATTGTAGGTATCTGGAGAGTGTACCTACTTGAATTCTTTGGGAAAAATATTATGCATTTTAAAAAGTGGGATAAAATGATAGTTCTGCCTTTTCAATTTTTGAGGTGTTGCCACAGTATTTTTTTTTTTTTTTTTTTTTTTT